>JAHZNE010002519.1:0-15951 GCA_027744055.1 Callyntrura sp. NNG-2020 | reverse complement strand
TGTTTGCGTTATGGAGTGGTAATAATAGAGGCCAGATCCCGATTTAAAAAAAATACAACCTTTTATTAGACTAAGTGCATAACATGCTGTCTTGTTGTTCTTCAACTCCATAACAACCAACCAACACACACACACACACTTCATTTTGAAGAATGAATCATGTCATGTCACACACAAACACAAGCCTTTTCTCTTTTTGCCATAATATCTTCCTTTGACAAGTTATTTTGATGAGTTATGATGACATGCAAAAAAAGCGTTGATCGTTACCATCGACATCCGAGATTATTTTTTTTATTTTGATGGAACGCGCGCAGTCTCTCGACATTCCAATCTTCCTTCAAAGCACTCTTTCAATTTTTTTTTATTATTCATGCCGCTGTGATTGCAATTTGTAAAAATGTTACGCTCTACGGGAAAAGAGTAAGCTTCAAGTTTGTATTTTCCTTACATATTGGCGTGCGTGCGTACTTGAACGTGCACATTTTATTCACAAGACAAGCTATTATATACATACCTTAATCCTCTCAACAACTTATGTCAGCGATGATGATACCCCTTTCTTCAGTTACTAATATCCTACTTGGAATTGCAAATATAAATTGAGTAAGTTGTCTCAACGTTCGTAAAAAGCGCGACACATTCATTTCCATGCAAGTGCAATTGACAGTTGGATAGACACATGGACAATTTGTTTTCTTCTTCTTTGTGACAACAGCAGCAGGAGCAGGAGCAGCGGTGTAGGTATCGGTAATGTAATGTGAAATTTCTGTCCTGTCTCTCGCCTCGCATAGTTATAGTATCATCCTCTGTCTTCTTGAGCATGCCTGACTGTACAATGTATTATTTACAGTTATTGTAGGTCATTCAAAGGTCGTTTGCTGTTGAACAACGTAATAGCGCTCTGCTGCTGCTGCTGCTGCTGCTGTCGCTGATAGTTACATATTTGCTGATGACTTGAAAAATATGGTAAATATTACACACATATATTTCGGGTACCTACCTATCTATCAGGAAATGAAATCATCGCCCAAGTTAAAATTTACTTTGGCGCTGGTTCTAGTTACAACTGGATAGGTAGTTGAGATGAGATACTTTTTTTTATAATAGAAGGACTGCATATAATATGCTTTTTACTTACTCTACAATATTTCATCGACATGGTAAATGGTAATGATGATGATGAGGATGATGATGAGGATGATCTCCCTCATCGTGATCAATATTTACGATTACGAGAAATAGACGCTGCTGTTGCTGCTGTTGTAGGTTGATGATGAAAATGTCTTTGAACTGTAAAATTGTAAGAGCCACGTACAATGTACGAGCGATAACCCTTGTAGTTCTGAAGTAATAATTAATGTTGATTTATATAAATTCTGTGATTGGGCTGATGATAAAAATTTGACGTGTGTTAACTCGTTATCGTGTATTCATCTGATTACATGAGAGAGAGAGAGTGTGTGTGTGTGTGTATTTTTTATTCCAAATACAATTCATACTACTACTCACCAGAGAAAAATACTACAAAGAGAGGGAGAGGGAGAGATACAAATGTGCAACAGCACTTGAAAGTTCAATAAAAAATAATAATGTGAATAAAATGATGACTAATGTTTGCTATGATTTAATCCACTCACAACAGCAAAGGTCTTTATCTCTGTTTTGTATGTGTGAGTTCGCGGACACTAATGTCTAACAAGTGCTTTTTAGTTGTGCCTGTGTGTATCTGTGTTAATTATCTTTTATGGTAATCTTACTTTTAGTGGTGGTGGTAGTGATGATGGCGACGATGACGTGAGGGAAGTAAGTGTTGTTGGTAGGCCGCTAAAATTGCCAATAATTCTCTGTGAATGTTCCTTTCGATACGCTTCATTTTGATTCTAGTAGTTGTCATTTTGTTATTCCTTTCATATCTGTTGTTGTTTCAGGATTTTTTTTCCTGTATGACTTACGCAAAGTCAACATGTAATTTAGTTGTTATTTTTTTGCTGTTGCTGAGTTGACAAATTTTTTTGTTGATTTGAAGAGGAATAAGGTATGCTTTGAACAACAGGGGCGTTTTGTCACAGTGTACCCCCTCCCCCTCTCTCTCTCTATCTCTCTCTCTCTCTATTAGTCTGGAGGAAGTTAGAGTAACTCTGTTAGATTACGGTAGCATGATCAAATTGTTATTGTCAGAGTACGGTTGTTGGATGTTGTTGTCAGTTGACAATTATTATTATGCTTGCCTGATAAAGCCTCCTTGTTCACAGGAAGTTCCGAAACATGTCATCGTCCTAGTTTTTGTTGTCAAGCGCTCGTCGCTGTTTTGCGCAGCAATTTGTGTTTGCCATGTAGATAAATAAGGATTTACATACCTAAATAGTAGGTATTTACTCGTATTTTTTTTCTGGATTCGCTTACTTACTTTTTACAACGGGCGGGCGTATTATATTAGTAGCTTCATAAAAAGCTTTTGTTTAGTAGCGCAACAGCAGCAGCGGCACTTGAGCGGAATATATGAAGTTTCGAGCTAGTAACTATTATCTCTCTCTCTCTCTCTCTCTCTCTCTCGCCTCTTCATTTATTCGAAATGTATTCCACTTCCTAACGGTATTTCAGTCCCGCTCGAGTCCTGCTGCTCGATTTGACGATGAAAAATCGATTAGTCAGTATGACGAGCAGAAGTTGTGTGTAGCGTTTGCTGCAGCAAATGACTCATGTGATAAAGATTTTTTTGTTAGTCAGCTACACACATACCATCATAATCTATCTTGTTTTTTTCCTTTTGAAAAACAACTATCGCTCTTTTTCTTTCGCTTGATAAATCCTCCATGCATGATACCACTTCGTTCTCTCTCTCTCTCTTCTAACATCTTCCTTTGACTCTTTGCGACCTCCTAGCAAAAAATGATGGTGCAGTCAGTGCAGTGTCTTTACTCCTTATCAGATCCTGATTCGTTTCTTCCTTGCTGGCATATCAGCTGCTGG
This sequence comes from Callyntrura sp. NNG-2020, assembly GCA_027744055.1. NCBI lineage: Eukaryota > Metazoa > Arthropoda > Collembola > Entomobryomorpha > Paronellidae > Callyntrura > Callyntrura sp. NNG-2020. The sequence continues at coordinate 12,978 of JAHZNE010002519.1, read as the reverse complement.
TTGAGGACGATTATTATTACATATTATTTACAACAAGCTCTGTCATAAAGCTTCGCCTAAAAGAATTACAGGCGCCGTAAGTACCTAAAAAGTCCAAAAAAAAATCAATACTTACATCCATGTGGCGTCATTTTACTCGACGTTAGCCGAAAAAGCGCACGCAGTTAGATACTAATCTAGTGTAGTAACCATCATCAACCAAAGTAGGTTGGCAATCTCCTCTTGTTGTGTCAATCGTCATTATCATCACCATGAATCATTCACAATATAATAAAGGACGTGATTTACTTATCCAATCTCCCCTCGCTCACTCGTTGCCTCTCTGTTTCGTCAGAAAGAACGACTAAGAATACTAAACAGTTGCATACATTAACCCGTTAGGATGCATAATAATAATAATAATAATAACAGTAACTAAACAGCAACGATGATGATGATGATGATGACGATGATGAGGCGGAGGACGATATAAATACAAGTTAAGTAGTGTAATATTAGAAAACCGGAGAGAAAGAGACAGATGAGCGAAGAGGTTGCAAAATATCGACACATTATTGTGCCATCAACGTCGTCCTCATCATTCGCTCTTTACCATCACTGCACTGCTACTCCACCACCCCTGCAAATGGGTTAGAGTTAGGCAGATGGGAACGACGACGGCCTGTGCACTACTACGCCTAAATTGGATGCTCCTAAAAATAATACAATGTGTGTGTAGTGTGTAGGTACCTTCCTTGAAGGGAAAATGACGATAATTTGGTGGACTGCGTTGACGGTTGTAGGTTTTAATGACCATCTTTTCGCCCTGCCACAGGCAAGTAACAAGACAGAGGAGGAGGACCTTTAATAAGAGGCAACTTAACGTCATAATCATCGTCATCATCGACATATCCTCTCTTTCGGTATAAAGCAGCAAAAGCAAAGATATTTTTGATTTAAGTTCTTGAGGAAGAACGAACGTCAAGAGAGGGAGAGAGAGAGAGAAGATGACTTGATGGCGTGAGTGAGAGTAAGTTTTCGTTCCGTCGAAAAAAAAATGCCAACTAGCTTGTAGTCTGATATTGTTGTGTGTAGGTACGTGGAGTACCACACTATCAACTTTAAGGAGAGTAATGTAACTTGTTCCTCGGCTGCATTGCACAGAAGAAGATGAATTATTGTGTTATCTGCTGAGAAAACGTCTTCTTTTCTCCACGTATAAGTGCATGATGTACCTATATAACAAACAGCGCTAATAAACAGCTCCGTTGTTTGCTGTTACACCGCAGTAATAAAAAGACCATACGACGACGACGACGACGGAGGATAGAGGGATTTTGAATGAGAGAGGATTTAAGAGAAGCGACGAGAAAGAAGATGAACAGAAAAAAGATGCGAGCGAGCACACAAGGAACGTAAATTTTTTACGTTATTACGAAGATTTCTTCCTTTTTTAGAACTTTTGACGGAGTCATCGGGCAGCATAGTATTACCAAAAGGGGACAAGCTTAAAAAAAATTTTCTTGGTATATCCCCATTATTATGGGTGGTAGTAGACGTCCCTCTATATAGGGCTGTTGACGAGAGAGCGAGAGAGAAGTCTCGACTTAATCCAAAAAGAAAAGATGGTCTCTTCTGGTGGATGTAAGGATGGAACGATACGCGCTTACGGCTTGTTGCATACCATCGTCCTCCACATTATTATCATCATCATCATCATCGTTGTCGTCGTCGTCATGGTATTATATCCTACTGCTAAAATAGATTGTTTGCTGGTGTGAATTAAGAGGAGAGGAGAAAAGGGAGGAGAGAAGGTATTGCAACGATAGTAACGTTTCGAAAACACCAGGCGTACGGCGTACACGCCAAGCGCCGTACTGTGTGTTGTTTCGCCTCTGAATAATGTATATTTTTCTTGAGTGATTTTCATTCCCCCTTCCGCACCGTGTGCCCACTTGGTAGAAAAGACAAAAATGTAACGCATTTCCGAGAAAATTGGGGTTTTTACTACTTCTTCATTCTTCATTCATCACACGGCTCGTCCCAGAATAACCCTCGGAAATCACTTTCCCTAAATTTTTTTTTCGTTTCGGACCTTGTAATGAGACCCAGATGTAGGGACTTGCTGTGAGAAACCGAAAAGAAGACCACTTTTTACGATCGCAGCAAAAAAGGAACAAATGTGCACAGTACTCACGCCTTTCCTGGGTATTATCCTCCCTAACTAGTTGCCTCTCTGTATTATTCATCGTTTCCTCTCCAAGAAGTGTGAAATGTCAACAAATATAGTCTCATTGTTCCTGGAAGTGCCTCTCCCTCACTCCCGACACACACATACAACAACACACAGCTGCTTTTGGGAACCGGGGGTCTCTGTCAAAGTAATCGGAATAGCAAACACGCCAGCACGCACAAAATTCCAGTTTGTTGTATAAAATGGTTTAAAATAGAATCCATCTTGAGCAATTTTAGTAGTTTTCACCCTTCACGTACTCCCACTCCGCTTGTGTCGCCAAGGAAGGTGGCGATGATGATGATGATGATGATGATGTTGTTCCGAGAATTTCCAAAAATCTGTGTGTGTATCCTTCTTCCTTTTGATGTCTGTATGTGTGTGCTCTTGGTTGATTGACGGGTTCCTTCTACGTCCTTAAAATAATACCAGAATTCATCTATTTTTTCCCCTCAAGTTTCCTCATTTCCCTGTTGAAGCATTTTAAAACTGAAAATGGACTCTGCCTCATTTTACAATCGCAGAGACTCCAGCAGACTCATTTTGATGGACAGAAAAGGCGTCATTTTTCTATTCCTTTGCCAAGTTGCGCTCACACACACACACACACACATACAAATCCTCTCAAAATATTTCTGGCGAGTGTTACATACATCATGCTCTCTCTTCCTCTTTATCTCCTCTTTACTCTTGACTTTGTTCCTTTTTATCATCATCTTTGCTAATGCGCCTTGAACGAAATGGGCACGTAAAAAGGAAGGGAAAAAAATGAGTCAAGTCAAGATCAATCTGTTTTTCTCTCTCAAATCCTACTTTATCAGAGAATGTACGGTTCCTTCGTACATCTTGTTTGTTTCCCTTTACTGCCTGTTGCAGCTCCATTTTAAACGGCGCTGCTGCTGCTGCTGCTGCTGCTAAATACAGCGAGCGAGTGCTTCGTACAGTTGGGATATTTCAAGAAAATTCCTCTCCTTTCTGGCTTGACCATTTTCCTTTTTACCAATATGGTTTATCATCGTTTTTGTCTCTTGTCCGTATGCTTGACTTTACTCGAAAAGCACCTCTACATACAAGCAGTATGTTAAAACGTACTTTTTTCCTTTCCCAACATTTTTATCTTGTGACCATATAAGGAAGTCGTAGTAGTGGTAGTACTGGTACTGGTGTGTGTGGTGGTGGTGTGAGCAATTCACTTAAACTCGATATATATTATTATTCTAGTTTCATCTGCACACACACACACACACACACATTTTTTGGAAGTGACATGTAGAGCTGTCGTACATCTCTCTCTTTTCATAGTAAATAAGTAGGTTCATGTTGTAGTAGTACTTGTTTGGCGTCCAAGTTTCAAGAGAATTTATACTTTGTTGCCTTTTCAAAGTAAATAGCCTTAATAAACGTACCTATACTATCATCATCATTGCTGTCATTAGTTTGACGTCCAATTTAAAGGAGAAAAGCTGCTATAAAATCATACCGCTTTTTTGAATTAGCAACAATAAACGCGGATTTATGATTGATAAATGAAATGAGTCTTAAGAAAATTTCTGAAGGAAAGTAGAAAATAATGACAAACACAATTCTTCCCCCGACAGCGAGCAAATTGGGGGACCATAAGGCTCTCTGGCTTTTTGAGTAACAAAAACGATGATGGTGATGGTATACTGCCTCAGTCTCATTTGAGCTGTAATAATAAATAGGCTGGCGTTATACACTTGTCAATAGGATTACTTCCAACTATGGAAATCCTTATTAATCGTTAGGCACGTAAAGGAAAAGAGCCACACACAAAAACAACCTCTCTCTCTCTACCAGTTGCTGCTGCGGTTGGTTAATTGTGTTTTTCAGCTAACTGACAAACGATTAAGGGGAAAACAACTACAAATGAATGCAATTGATGGCTATAAGAAATAATGAGGGTGGTGCATATGTAATAAAAAAAATAAATGTTAAAATCCTCTGGTATCAAGAAACTGTATATTATGCGTTTACACGACATGCATGCCTGCCTGCTAATCGGAGTATGAGGCACGTAAATGTACCAGTAAAATAGAGGGACGACGACGACGACGACGGTGGTGGTATATGACACATTTTGCACACACGCTTTTAATATGATCATATAATATTACTAGTTTTTTGTAAAATGTTGCACCTGTGGCATTATGTAGAACTGTAAAACGTAAAATGTCTGCTGTCTGGCTTTCTTAGCAAGAAATTGGGCGAATGACACGCCAAATGCAACTTATTATGAATTATATGATCCATAGAAAACACTCTGCTCTCTCTCTCTCTTCTCTCTCTCTCTGCGTCATAAAATGCTTATTACTTGTATCAAAAGAGAGAGAGAGAGATAAGTAGGAATGTGTATCATCTCCATTTATGAGTACCTTCCTCCCGAATATGGGACGATTTTGGTTTTTTGCAGCAACTGGCAAAAAATATGTGGTTTTAGGATTTCATGAGCGCTCAGCTTAAAGTTAAAACCAACGTTATCGTTTATCATCTATTTGCACGCTTGGATACGCAACACGAACAAGCAGCACAAGAGAAAAAAATAGTGCATCTTTCTTCTGCCAGGCCGGGGATCAGGACTTTTTGTTAAAACAATAATAGCGTTTTTTTTGGAGTCTACGTACAAATATGAAAGTATGAAGAATTTTTTGGACATCTTTAATCTGTTTCAGACAGGGAGCAAGCAACTACGACGACGACGATGATGATCATGATGATGATGATGATGGAAAATAATTTAATAATAATCTGAATGGTTCTTTGTACAAGTTACTTATCGGTAATTCTATGTAATATATTCAACACACACAGATAGATAACAAACGATGGAAAAAATTAACTTACTGCTCCACCACNACACAGATAGATAACAAACGATGGAAAAAATTAACTTACTGCTCCACCACCAACATAACAAAAAGTGAGTGGGCATCCGCATCGTCCGTCATCATCATAAAGAACGGACAAGGTTATCATTTTTGAAGGTGTTGCTTTCAAAACAGCAACTAGAGCCACAAGATACGTAAACCAGATAAGTCTATTGTTTTCAAACGGGTGCGCGCTCAACTTGTACTCGTGTGCAGTTCTGAAAGAATCTCACATACTGTGTGTCTTGTAACAGTCAACAGAACTGTGTGATGTGTGGAAAAACTCCAACTGCGGCTGTATCATCTTCATCATCATCGTCGTCGTCGTCGTTGTCTTCCACAAGTAACACCAGTGCACCAACGACGGTCAGTTTAACTTTATGAATGTGCTCCTATGACAGGTGTAATGACTTTTTGGGCAGTTGTTGTTGGCTCTCGTCTTCTGCCAACGGATTTGGTTGTGGTGCATTCCCTAAAAAAATGCTGATGCTCTTGTTATTAAAATGTCCATAAATACACTTATTTTTTACAAGGAGTGCAGGTGCAGGTAACTCGGCGGTTGTTACTGCGGCAGGGGCGATAAAAACTAAAATGCGATATTCTTGCAGCCGGGGTTTTTTTCAATGCGAGTGCAGTGAAGAGTAGATAGAGAAGAAAGTTCTGTGAAACAAATGAAATTGAAACAGTAACAATGATAATAATAATAATAACATAATGAAGAAAAAGCAATTGTTGTAAAACGCCAGACTAAGCGCATCAGCCGCAGCAGCAGCAGCGCGTTGTTGTTCTTTCATATCATATTTAGCATTTATATGAATGGTAATCAGTAAATGGGATCTTGCGAATGAATCTCTCTTCTTTTCTTTCTCTCTCTCTCTCTCTCTCTCTCTCTCTCTCCTCCTTCTTGCACTTGTTGTGTACTAATCTGGCTCGTATCTAAAAGGAATTTTGAACCCGAATAAAAAAAAACTGCCCCCGTCCGGCGGCCGTATCTACACAATCTGACGTAACGTTAATGGTGCGGTGCCCTTCACGCTTTGCTAATGATATTGAACAGATCCTCTAGGCCAGGTACCTTTTCTCTCTCTCTCCACTTTATTTGGAGTACAGTGATTTTAAACGAAGAAGCATTTTTCTTTTGCTGCCGTGATGCTTCGTCTAAATACTTGGTGTGTGCATCTTTAACTGCGGGAGAGAGAGAGAGAGAGAGAGAGAGAGAGAGAGAGAGAGATTACCCAACTATACACTCCGTAATAAATGTAGGTACATAAAATGTGCAGTGGTATGTGCCCAAACACAGGAGCGTCTATAGCATCTATAGTCTGTAGCGAGGAATAATAATATTAAAAGGGTGGGAGTAATGCAAGTCTGTATTTTGGTTCTCTTTTGGTAGTTACAATTATTATTATTCTTATTATTACTGCTCTGCGTCGTCTCCCAGCCAACCTTTCTACAATTAATCTTTTACGGTGGGGCTACTGCTGCAATGTCGGCGTACCTAAATGTAATGTAGTCAATTTGGTGTGTACTAATGAATTACTCAGTCGTCATTAATATACCAGATTATAACACTTTCTTCGTGATGATATGTGTTGCAGTTCTGCAGTATGGATGTGATGGTATGGTGGTAGCGGAGCAATAAAATGACCGGTAGCAAACAGAGTCAAATGGTAAATGGCTCGACGGTTCGGTTGCTCGCAGTTGCAATTAAATTCGGAAAGACAGGTAGGAATAGGAACGGTGATGAGGATGATGATGAGGATGATCTTCATAATAGCGACGGTTGCAAGTCGTCTGCACGTCAGTTGGCAGCGCAGTGGTTATTATTATTGTGATATAATTTGTAATTGTAAGGACTCATGCACATTTCCCTGCAAACGGGGCATTTTTATGGATTAACAATGTAATAAATATGACTTATTCGCAGTTTCGGTGCTCTGCACTTGGTCCTGCTGACTGATCATTTTGGGAGATATTTTCGTGGTGTGACTAGTGAGTACTAGCACTAGGCGTATTTTTATTAACGGGAAATTCTCAACATTTTCTTGTATGACGAGGCAGGCACACAATGTCCCAGGCGCATTGCACTATCGTGTGTAAACGAGTTTCATAAAAGAATGACAAGGTTCGTCTAGCGATAAGTTGACAATGACAAGGCAATGTCAGGGTTAGATTGATGATAGTCAGACTATAAAGACTACACTTCTTATTTTAGTCACAAAAATGTATTGCTTTTGTTTTTACCATTTTTACTGTTTCTTTTTTTATTATGAATGCTCGACACCGTAGAGAAACGACGTGGTGTGATATTTTTTTTTTGCAACGGTGACCTTTTCATGGCAGGGTAATCTTAACCAAGCGAGAATATTCGTGAAAGAGAGGAGGTAGTTGACAGGCTTCTTGGGTTTCACGATCGTGCTTGATAGACGGCTCATTATCATCTTCAGTATATTTTTACTAATAGATACAACATCTGCCGTGTAGTGGAAAATGTAACAGCGTAAAGAAATTAGCCATATTTCATTGTGCGTACAAATATATAGACAGCGGCCCTGTTCCACCTTTTACTTTGGTAATTTATTACCCATCGTACTTTACTGTACAGTTAAACCTGCTGCCGTGTAGTAATTGCAGGTAGATCGAAGAGAGGAAAGAAAGCGGAGGTTTCTTTTGAAAAACGCTGCACGTTTGGTATAATAGGGAAGGTAAGGCCGTTGTAGACGTAAAAGTTTTAATGGGTTTTATCAACCAGCTCTAGACGCTTATCTGATACAAATACGCACTTACCACCATTGGATAATTTATGTGCTCCTCTTACATGTACAGAAAAGAGCGTCGGGAAAACATGTTGGTGTCAAAATGCGTGTAAAACTCTGTTAAATTAAGTAAAACGGAGAGTATTAAATTTAGCATTTGACTTACTAGTTGCCGTTTTATAGGGACGACTAGGTGAAAAGTGTGATGCGATGAAGTGAAGGTAATTTTTCTTTGAACAAGTAGTTATACACGGAGAAAAAGTGCGCACGAGACAATTGGTCTTGTACTTTGACGGAGATGCACAGCGATTACGAGAAAAAATAGCAGTGTGCTCGGCTACTTGTATGATCATCATCATCATTGAATGTCCGTCATCATTTCTCGAGAGAGAAAAGCTTGAATGGATTTTTTTGTAAAATACATGGCATGAGAGTAAAAATTTTATAAGAAAAGCTGTTAGCCATAAATCCTTTTTGTAGCAACGCACAGTAGCTCTCCTCGCCAAGTTAACTTGGTTTAGTAAACTTTTAGCATTTTTATTTTTTGGGTGCTTTTATTGAGGAAATAAACGTTCATTCTGGTTTTCAAGCACTCACTCACTCGCTCGCTCGTAATTAATTTCAGCAATAAATTGACTCTTAGCGTTTTAGTAGAGGGAAATTTTAAAAGGGCATTAATTAAGAGGAGGGCGCTTGCTGCTCTTATCTAACAAAACGAAAAGTTCATCACTACGAAAGAGTATCATGTTCAGGACGATGATGATGAGGAGCATTCATTTTGAAAAGGTACAATCAGATCAGGAGAAATGCGCATATTACAAGGTAACATAACATAACTAAACCTATAAATGAACATGCAAGACTAAGCAGCAACCAGCAAGACAACATATTATATTGGAGGGGGATGGTGAGGTGTAGCAGTAGTAGTACCGGCGGTGGTGGTGGTCAGCTAAATTAGTTTTGTGTAATCGTAATCACCAAAAAATGGTACGCTTTTCTCAGATTCGTAGCACTAAAGGTTTCCTCAGAACAACTTCTCAAGTGTACGGCGCAGTTCCGTTCCAAGTTCTGCTATTTCTGCTACCATGCACACCTGTCCTTTTACTCATCAATAGGAAAAAGGGTGTAAGTACACCTGTAGTTATTAACAGCAGAGGAGAGAGAGAGAGAGAGCAAGTATGAAAGGAAGTGGTTCCGTGTTCCTCATTAAAAAAGCAGATTTTTTTTTATTATCCTCATTGAATCGCATAAATAGGGTTTTGCAACGTTCAATTCTCTCTCCCCCCGAGCGAGAATGTAAAAAAAACCATTGGATTTATTAATGCCAAATAATGCTAAATAAATAAATAACCACCTAAACGGTTGGAATATGTACACAGCGCTCAGCCATTCAATCGTCGCTACTTGGGTTTATGAAGGATAATGAGAAATAATACGCCAATAAATTTTGACTACTTGTGTGGAGGGATGTGTTGTTCAAATATTGAACCTATTTTTTAGAAAATAAAAAAAAATGCCGATAAAATTGCTGTGAGTACCACCCGGTCTGTGTATAAACTCTCACTGAAGAGCGCAGCACTGTAGTTTTATTAGTAGTCACATGGATCGTCTCCTGTGTCACGTTTTTAATGACTTTATTTGCACATTAAAAAAGGAAAATCGTTGTACAAACAAGTGAATGGTAGGTAATGTTGTACCTTGTGGTATTACAGGTATTATTATTGGCGCTATTTTATAAAAAGTAATGGGACAGGAGAGATTTATGAGTTGAGAGCGAATGCGTCTATTCAGCCGTCCATCCATTTAGTCATGCTTTCTACGGTGATGTGATTTAGAAAACCATAAAGAATCATTGGAATTATCGTGAAGATGATAATCAGCAGCATATCAGATTAGTTGGATTGCTGCTGCAGTAGTAGATGTAGTAGAGTAGAAGTAGTATTGGTTGATACTAGTAATAGAAGTTGCAGGTTCCAAAAATGGAATGAGCTTGTTTGGATTATGACCTTGGTGGAGGGCATTGTAGTCAACATATTATCAGATACGTTAATTCTAATTCAAAGTTTTGTGAACTTTCCTTGTTACCAAAGAAAAAAAAACAGTTTTGTTTCTGACTCTCTCTCTCTCTCTCTCTCTCTCTTTCTATCCCTCTATATCAGCAGGATATTTATCGGTAGCATGTCTCTATATATTACACTTTGTATGGGCATGTAATTTTACACAACACTTGTAGATCAGTGTACCCACTTGTCTTGCTGAAAGGTCAAAGTATTTGCATGAGCGACTTGAATCGTCAAACGAAAATAATCGTGGTTGTAATCAGTGGTACGGACATAAAGATAACTACGATTGGGTACTACTACAACTACAACTACGTAAAGTTAGACGAATGTGTTGATGATCCGACCTGATTTATCCAAAATGCTCAACATCACACTGTGCATCACCGTCAGTCACTCACCTGAAAAAAAAAGAATCTTGCAACTTTTACGTTGGTTGTCGGTGGTGGTGGTGGTGGTGGTGGTGGTGGCTACAACTCCTCACGGCACACCAGCGACAAACAGGAGGAGGACGACGGCGCTTGGAAAAGTAGAAAATTTACAAGGGTGATTAATTGTTGACACTGGCAATGCAGTTAATTTTTGGGGCGTACAACACGTTTTTATGACGACAAAGTCCCACTTAAATATCATTAAGCATGAGAGATAGATAGGGATGTAAAATAATAACGCTATTAAATGGCTAATGCACACACCACGTTAATAGCCAGTGTGAATGTTTTTTGGGGTTGCTGCGCGTACCATACTGTCGTGTGACACTATCATGACCACGACGGCGACGGTACATCCGATAGTTTTGAACAGGTTTTTTTCTCATTTTATAGACGTGTACGTATAATGTGGCAAGCAAAGATCAAAAGTCCTTATAGGAGGACAATAAAATTCAAAACCGAACTAATTGAGCCAGCAAAACGAGTTGGAGAGGAGGAGGAGGAGAAGAAGACCAAGTACAATTGGTGACTTTCTACACCCACACACGCCACACATTTCAAATAAATAAAAAGGATATCGCATCAATCGGGTACACAAAAGACACACACACACACACACACACACACACACAGGTTGTTATTGCCACAAGAAAGGGATGTTCAAGGGAAATTTTTCGCGTACAAATAATATATTTACGGGCAGACGAATAATGTCGAATACCTATTTGACTATTTATGTGGCTTCAAAAGAAGTAATATATACGTTTCTCTTTGTCTCAAGGGAAAATTTGAGTCTCTCCAACGACGAAACAGCATAAATTTTAAAATGTCAAACGACTTCCATCATAAAATCCGTCTTCTCTCCCTAAAATCCTCCTTGCCGATGTCATTCGCGTCACAGAAAGTGTCTCCTTTTTTACGCTCACTTAAATTCGCCATTCGCGCCCGAAAGCGCCATATGTCTTTTACCAAATAAAACAATTGTCAACGTAAAATGTAAATGCAAAAAAAAATCCAATCTGGCTTTTGGTTGTACCATTGACCGTGTACCCGAAGCAAATGGAGGCGCTGAAAATGGCAAATGAAAAATCAGCCATGCTATGACAATATAAAATATTCAGAGGAATTATCTCTTGGAGAAAATGCAGCGACCACCGGCCTCAAGCATTTCCCCCCTTTCTTGTCAACAATCTTAAAAAGTCGTAAAAACCTAATTTTTTAAAGATGGCATTGCCCTCACGCTTCGTAGTAGAGGATTTCCGCTTTAAAACAGCAGTTTCCTGTTTAATTAGTATCGATAATTTGCAGCCGGCATATTCTGCAGCGTAGCTATCGTACCCAATTTGTGTGCCTCTCCTACATATTATTGTTCAGCCAACAACGAGGTTTCTGCTGCTTGAGGTTTCTAAAGAAACACAGACACACACGTAATCAGTTCATCACTTCTCTTTTTATACACGTCTCGGAACAAATTGTATTGGAGTGGTGCTGGCTACAGCGCTGCATGGACGAAACGTGTTAATGAAAGTGCCGTGCAATTAAACACGTCTTGTTGATAAAAAAACACAACGCCGCATAGATGGATCCTTGTAATCTTTAGTACTCCCAACAAGAAGCCATCATCATCATCATCATCATCACCATCATGGTGAATTATTCTACACAGTTGATCCCGCAAAATTTTCTATTTTTCTTTCACGAACGGAAAGAGAATGCAGCAACTGTTGAATTGGTTGTGGATGAAAGAAAAGCAGGCACCTCGCCTTCACCACCACCACATTTTTATGTACTTTGATGTGCATGCATGCTGATCAGCATCATGTTTTAGTTATTGAGTTTCATTGTCTTTTTATTGTTGCCTTCATCATCAGCAGCTGCATCATCCTTTTGATATATTACCAGCACGGCTGCATATGATTACATTTTTTACCGGTGCGAAAGGTTGTAAATAGAAGGGATTAGTGTAGTACACCTTCTTCTTTATTTTTACGTATTAAATGCCAGAATAATACTGTTTAATGCTGCTGCTGTGCTCATCTTCTCGGATCTTTGACCTGGCGCGATAATAATGTATAACAAAAGAGAGAGAGAGAGAGAGAGGCAAGAAGAACAATGATAAGTGCTGCAGTAGTTGTGTAGTAGTAGTAGTAGTGGCTTACATACATAATATATTACGACAAGTAATCAAAAGCGTGCAAGCAATTTGGTTGAAGAGGAATCGAATCATAAAGCAGAGGGTCTTTAATAGTCGTTTTGCATACGACTGTACTATTATTATTTATGATGATGCTGCACTGCTGCTACTGTGATTTGTTTGCTTTTTAAGTGCGTAGGTTAATATTGGAAATGGGTATTGAGGCAATACATTTTTTTGCATTGAGGCAACACATTGAAATAAAGATGATAGGTTTCAAGACGCACAATAAAGAGGATAATAGGCAGTTGATAACAGAGGAGAGAAGGGAGAGAGAGAGAGAGCGACAAGTTTTGCAAGCATTGCATTATTGTGAACGAACATGCAATATGCAGACCCAAAGAAGGGGCTAAGTTGAAGACTTAATTTTTTTTATTAATGCCCCGCAAAAAAACAGACAGGCTGAAGAGAGCAAACTGTGACCTAAAGCAATATTATAT
>JAHZNE010002518.1:0-10075 GCA_027744055.1 Callyntrura sp. NNG-2020 | reverse complement strand
AATCACTTTTGTTCATGTATGGCACTTGCCTTATCAGTGAAGGTACCGGAGTGCTTGAGTACTTATTTCAATTTTATCGAAAGTGAAAAATACTTAAATAATTCAATGAATTGCAGGTTTTTATTTTTATGTACTATTGCTAAATGAAATTTATATATGACGCTTGATGAATGATAAAATAAGTATAGCAAATTATTATTATTTTTTAAATAATACTGATGGTCCATTGTAGTTCATTCTAACACTAATTTTCAACATGTCCCCATGAAGCCTTGCAAAGCAAGTAGTTATATCATTGGAAAATAATAAAATAAAAAAGTAAAAAAAAACAATAATGAAACAGCGAGCTCACAAAAGTATTTAATTGTTTCATGTAAAGTAATGTTTATCACATCACGCTGAAAAACAAATCATCACCGCTTAGTCAATCTCTACAATTATTGTTTAAGGTTTCAAAACATACAGTAGGTCCCTTACTCCTCCCTGTAGGTAGCCATGTTGTATCTCCCCAAAATTACAATTATTCTTTACGTACAAAACATTAAAATTTCAGCGCAAGGAGTTGATAAAGAATGTTTCAGTTAACTTAATTGCAAATTTTCAGACAAATTGTATAGGTGTTTCTTGAAAAGATGGGATTCTCGGTGACTGTAGCATAAGTGAAACTATATCGGTTGTTGGCGGAAAAATATTATTAATGACCTTTAAACTTCAAACCTTTTTCATAACATAAAGTTGACTTTATGTTTTTTACACTCTTTAACTAATCTGTATGCAAATGTTAAGAGTGTTTGCTTTAATATAAAACTCCAAAATTAACGCTAACAAGATGGCAACATTTTTGTCAGCTCAAAAATAACCACTTCCTGAAAATTGATGATTAGAAATAGTAATTGGGTTCTATAACAGTACTAGAAAATTTGTTAAAAGTAGTCATAAATTCTTCGTATTTGCGTACTTTTGCAAATGAAAGTATGTTGGCTCTAGATTGCAATACCATCGTATTTCTCTGCATTTAATGCAATCTTCTATTAAACGTTTCGTTTCTCCGTAATAAGATAATTGAAAAATGTTATTTCGAACTTTGGAAAAAGAAAATTAAAGTTTATAAAAAATTGATAGTCCCATTTCTGTTCTTGTTTAAAACAATACTATGAAGAGTATGATTCTGGGTAAAACATTCATTTTATGTTCACGTCTTCTTGTATTAATACAACTTAAAATCGTAAATATATCTAATATGCATTTGGTCTGTATTTGACAGACATAATTTGTCTGTCACATTTGTCCTCTCTAGACATGTTAAATAATTCCGATTTTTTGATGAAATTGCACTGCAACCTACTCCAAAACTGAAGATTGCTTTAGCATTGGGAAAATTGATCCACTATTCCATGAGTATGTAATAACAGGAATGATAGATAAATTTTAAACATCTTCTTTTTAGTTCGAGAGCAAAACAGTGAATTTAACTTAAAGTTAAGACAATCCCAGCGGCCAACTTGTTTAGAATTTTTTTAAACCCAAAGTTAACGCTAATAAAATGATAACGTCAATGTTTTGGAAAGCGTGCGCTCTTACCATCTATTTTGAAAAAATGTTGCCTTGCAAATGCATAATAAGCACCAACGTGGAGCATGAAACCATTATATTTCGACAGAACTACAATGATCGAGCTGGTTTCTATATCTCATCAATTTCTGACCAGTAACCCGCGCCGGCAAAATGCCGCCGTTTTAATCGAAATTTCCCAAAGTTATTAAATTGCATAAAATTTAGTCTTGTTCGTTATTTTAACAAATGTACAGAATTAAAATTTATATTATGGATGGCTACGCCCAGCGTTGTGCTAACCATACTTTTGCTTTCACTTGCTACCGGTTGACTAATAATTGATATAGATTACTTTTCACTTGCTGCCAATTAACTTTCGTTCGCTAAAGATTAAGAATAATATTTTGCGACAAGGTCAACTTTTACCTGCTACATTTGACACCGTAGAATCTACTGATCATTTCACCGTTATACAATTTTTTACATAAATACATATTCACCGAGTCCCTGGCGCCACCAGTGTGGCACTTCAACAACAACAAACGGTTATGGCATAGAAAGATTAGGTTTATAAATTGAATGTGTAAATTGGGATTTTGCCACTTTCAGCTCCTGCCGGTTCACCTACTCTTTTATAATCCCAAGGGAAGGGTTGGCTTAACGTGACAAAAAGTCATGAATGTCCGTTCACCGACCAAATAATTCATGAAAATATGCATCTTTATTATAACAAGTGTACATACACTACACCTTTATTAGTTGATATTATATTTCAAGCAGTTCTTTTATTTATATCTGGTGTGTGTACATGTTGGCATTTAACACCACAATGTGTAAGGCCGCACCTGTAATAGTCAAAATGCCCGATTTTTTCTCAAATTGGAAGCATGAAAAGCAAATGTACAAAAATGAATCAGGTTGCAACGATAAATTTCCGTAAGATGTGCGAAGCCAACATTATCATTGTGTTTATATTAATATTTGTTCTATAACACTTTGCATACGGCAAATGTATTTTGTTTGCGTCATTAAAAATTCAACAATTTAACTAATACCAAATAATATGGAGAAGCTAAATCATTACGCTAGCTAAATCATAATGAAAAATCTTGGCAAAATACATTACCCAGTTCGTACAATTATTATGGACAGTACATACTGTGTACATGGATATTTAAAATGAATAAAAAGTCCATGTCGACACATAAGATCTAAATGAAAGAACTGCTTGCAATATAATATCAACTACTAAAGGATGTATGTGCACGTGTTATAATAAAGATGCATATTTTCTTGTATTATTTGGTCGGTGAACCGACATCCATGACTTTTTGTCACGTTAAGCCGACCCTTCCCTTGGGATTATAAAAGAGTCGGTGAACCGGCAGGCGCTGAAAGTGACACTACCGTAAATTGGATCAACCTAAAAGGGACAAGAAGAAACCTTTTGCAGTAATTGGGCATAAGGTATGCAAAAACCAAGTAAAATAGGAGAGGGAAAATATTTTTCTGATGGATACTACATAAACGTTTATGGTACATTGACATTGGCATGGGATCACGTGTTTATCCCAATCCACAGCCTAAAACGTTTTAAGTTTGCCCCGTAAATCTCCCTTTAAATACGGCTCATATATCCGAGCTTATAGTGGACGCCCATAACTTGCCCCTTTTGCGACAACCAATTTGAACTTTTGGTGTAATCGGTCTACGTATTTTCAGGTTTATGACAATTACACAAACTTTTCGGGAAGGAACAATACGTGTAAAGTTGTTTCTCCTTCTGGTTTGTACTGCTGGTATGTCATTTTGCGATGAAATGTTCGTAGAAGATAAAAATGTACTTTTTGCAACACCGGTAATTTTGACATCAATTACTCTCCTATTGCTTATATTTTCCAGTTATGCACCGCGGGAATGTTTTTATAGCGGTCATGGCAACGAACAACAAGACCACTAATAAAAACAATAAATTGATAGACCTGATAGTACATTTTACTACAAAACAATTCCAGCCGGCATATAAAGTTCAGCTACATAATTATCGCCCTCGACTTTACACGTTTATTAAATTGTTTACATATTGGGATCAATGAACGACGTTAATCAAAGCGGTAACATTTTGACTGGATACACTGCCACTCGCGTACGGTCAGTTCCTCGTTCGTAGTTCGAACGCCGATCCATAATTTGTGTAGTAAGGCCAAAGATGTAAATGCATTAGAAATTTGTACTGTTGGGAAATTTGCTAGAGTACCTTCAGGTTAATTTAATTTATTAAATATTTTAAGAGACTAATATATTATTTCCTGTTTTGGCTACCCACGTACGTGTCATGACGACAGTAATGGGCCTTTCATCGTATATTTTGTTGGGACTTTTCCACAAAATGAACTGTATCAGCTCACACCACGCATTTAATAGAGAAACCGTTTTCCAATTCCCAGATATTTTTGAAAGCGTCGTTTTGTCAAATCCACAACAATACACCATCTACTTTCATTCTGTCATAAACGATATAAACTATGTCAAATTCAACAGCGTTCGGCAAATGGTATTACTTTCAAAACCCGTATCTCGCGAAAATGCATTTAAGCTACGGGACAAAATTAAACTAAAATCCCCGTTTATTGTAAAGCATTCAGTTTACCCCACCAATCTAATAATCGCCCCTCATACTAACATGTGGGGTCAATCATTTGTAATATGGTGCTTTGACGTTATGGCTGTATTCACCAACACGATATTTATTTACGTCAACAGCAAACCATTAACGGTCCAAGACATGCACATTCCCTCCGATGGTTGGTTCTTTTGGAGGTCACATCGATATCCAGCACAGAAATTAATTCTTCACCGGGATGGACAAGGAATTCTAAACAAGGCGACCATCGGTTGTAATAAATACTGTAAGGTGTTCTCCCTACAAGCCTTTAGTGACGAGATCATCAAGGAGCTTTTAGTTTCACCCTCCCTGCACCATAAAAAGCTCCACAAAAATGGCAACACGAGACCAGTAAACTTTCATGATACAAGCGTGTCCCCTGAACTTTACACCCGACATAGTCCAGATGTTTGCAAAATTTTGCTAATGCGATCAACACTAAGCCGCTTTTGCACTCGCGACTTAATGACCATATTAGCATTTGTCGACAGTTTTAACATCACAGCTAAATATCATTGGAAGTCGGATAAACTGCCCAACATCACTGATGAATACGTAATTACAGAGGGAAACACCTTTGGATGGCACAGAGCTACCTTTAACCATTACACTAATATCATGATTGTCTATAAAACTGTCGTGTCCTTTTGGGCGATGTATTGCATTTTCCTGACGAATTCGAATGAAGGGACCGTAAACTGGGGCGTATGGACCGAAGCACTTACGTGGGATCTGTGGATATTTATCGGTTTGTTCTGCTGTATTGCAGCCGCACTGATCACAAAAATGAAGAGGGCTAGATTTTACCTGGTGTCGCTGTATGACGTCATCACCACATTTATTGGAGAGGCACCTTCGCACAAGCGGCGCAAAAGAATGATTTTGATCGTGACAATTGTTGGCATGGTGACCTGCATGAGTTACGAAAATTCGATTCTTAGTGAAGTGGTTATTTCGAGACCCCCAGTGACATTTGCTACCCTGAGGGATCTAGTGGATGCAGGGTACAAGATCGGGTGGAATGGTAACGGGGCGGGGGTCGAGTTCCGCCAAATTAAAGGAAGGTTTGCTATGCAAAAAATGGATGACATATTTAATAAAAGCATCACCGTGGTAGGAGACTGGAACAGGGACCTAGCTGCAAATTTACGGTGGTTGGCTAAGAAAACGGCAAGAATAGTGGATAAGTCGAAACTTTACCTGTTGGGAGCCCAGTACAAAAAATTGTTTCAAGATATTTTGGGAATATCAAATGTTCAGTGTTTGTCTGTGGCCGAGCCAGTGGATGATCAACACTCAATATTAGTGGCGGTAACAACGAATAGACATAGAATACGGGAAATGATTGGGTATATAGGGGAAGCGGGACTGGGTGATTTGTGGGATAACTGGGCAGATTGGACGACAAAACTGTCGGAGAGATTACCAATGGAAAAAGTCCGGTCGAATGCGATTAGTTGGGTAGATGATCGTATCGATATACTGAAGTTTGGAGCAGTTGGGATTACGTGGGCGCTATGTTTATTTGTCACCGGGCTTGTTTTTATTTTTTGGGAACTCGCAATTTGCAATCAAATTATTCTGCTTTGCTCCAAAATTATATTACGTCTGTGGTCACAACTTGTTGAAATATGTAAAATATGTTATAATAAATTTCCTAAATTAAAGCGAGTAGTTAAGATGAGACCATGTAAAAAAATTGTAGTAGATCCAGCTTAACTGAAACCGAGAAGAGTCTATATTTGAGTCGTATTATTTTAATGTTAGAAATCTGGTTTATTTCTAAGATGTAAAAACAACATTACTTTTTTCAAATTGGGTAGTAAACCTCAAGCTTTACTCTACTCAAATGGTTCCTTCATTATTTGTCAACAGTCTAATCACGAATAATGGAATATATTATTTATTTTTCTTGCACGCATCACACCTCACAAAATCAATCATTATTTTACGCATCCGGGTTTGGAAGAAGCAACAACGTTCTCGCCTCCTAGTATTTTGTTGAAAACACGCATTTTATAGCCGTTTTTTATTAGACATTTTAATGTTTGATCTCACATAAAATTTCTAATTATTATCGCTAAAATAACATTTCCAGTTTCTACAGTAAAGTTGATATACTGTTGGATAGGATACATACGTAGTGAAATAAAAACAGCCTAAGATTATCATGATCTTTTCTCTTATTTGAACTTGTTACATTTACTTGATGTCTTTGATGTATGTATAAATATAGTTCTTGAGTGGATCGAAATGTGCATGCACATCCCTTGCAAAGGCGGAAGTGTTATACATCGCATTTCTGCCGTTAATTCGGCGTAAAACGGAGTAAAATGACATTACCGGGGGTTGATGCCGAAATATTGTAACATAAAAAAACATCATACAATTTTCATGAGCATTGATTTTATGAATACGGAATAAACTTTCCGACTGTTCAACATTATGTGTGTCATGCATGAGCATCGGAGATAATTAAAGTGTCTTCAACAGTTTGTCTTCATTTTAGAGCATGGTAAGCTTATTGTAGCCCTTGTATTATTGTACGCTCACCCCGAAAACTACGTAAGGCAAGACGACAATCCAGGTTTAATACTAAAATTGCATAAATAAATAAATTGCTGCAGTTGGCTTAACATGCCAAAAGAAAAATGCTGGCCTATGTGTTAGACATTTATGGAATATATTTAGAAGGACTCGCCACTAGTAATGTAAGTGATCCTTATAAGCAGTACAACAGAAGATATATACCGTCCAATATAATTTAGGCACCTCCACAGAGAGTTCAGCATTTAAACTTATTTGTTTGCCATATCTAGGCCAATGTTTGCTTAAGCATCGATTTATAATTTACCCCAATGATTCCCGTGTCGTTAATAACTAATTGTTTGGCAAAACATACCTACCTGCCACGTGTGGATCGATACTTATAAAGCTTATGGCGTTGCATGTTTCTATTGATATTAAAATGAATTGATGAACCTTATAAAAATTCCTTTAAGCAGGGAATCAGTCTATTCCTTGATCCATTTTCGGTTGACTTGGGATTAATATGAAACAAAGGAATAGTGTCATGGGCAAAAGGAAGACTTTTCAATGCATAAGTTCTACTCACTCGCGCAGTTTTGCAAAATGCGCTGGTTTGTTTTCCTCTCTTCAAAAAGAAGGCAGTGTGGTATTAATCAATTTTATAAACATTCAGCGACAATGCATTAAAATACATATTTGCAATCATATACATGATATTCTGGAGCAAAACCATATAGGATTATCACAGTGGCCGATGTTTATCTGAAATTAATATCAATGGTCAGGTTTGGGAGACTAGCTAGTATTTAGCACAATTTTCATCGATGCAACCAAAATAATGCAGGGGACGATGAAAGCTCCAACTGGAACAATACTTCTTAAATATAACAGTATAGAATTTTAGATGTTGCTTTGTCCCATCCACACCTCTATTTCTTGCATTTTACTATGCATTTGAAAAATAATATCTATAATTTAATATTTTGACACTCTGCCAACTCCACCTGCTAAAAATATTACCGGGAACGGCGTGCTGGTGCAGAACGGTTTAGAAATATATAGAGCTTTGAAGCGCTAAACGGCATACTAAAATATAGATGGATATTAGTTCAATAATATAACTTTTCCAGCATGACTGGCCACTCTGAATTTATACATTTCCACATGTGGACGAATATGTGGTAAACTATTTAAATAATGCAGTTTGGTGTGAGGTCATTGTTTTTGAGCTACTTTATTGAGAGTTTATTTAGCATATCGCCACGGGACTCTGGCTGTATTAGTCGCACCAAACCCTCTTCTTGTTCATAAAGACGAAGTCATTTGTAGATACTGCAAATTTCACAGCAAATTTCATATTTCAACGTAACCACGTATTATTGAGAGTAAACTAGACTAAATTAGACAGCACCTTGTTTAGAAATCAGGTTAGCGAATTCCAATTTGTAATAAGTAAAAGGATATTCCATATTTAAACCTGCTGCAAAATGTTAACTGAGGAGTGCTTCTTGCCTAATATGATACGTTGCATTAACTACTTTGGTAAATACGGTATCATCTGGTTCAGCTGGGATAAAAAGCAACAAAAATTTTGCAACTTTGACTCATCTTCTAGACAACGTCTCTTATATCCATTCCTTTTCTGGTCGTTTGCTGCATACACTTTGTGTCTGGCCACTCAGATTACGTTTGTCGGAAATGTCGTTGTTAATAACGACGCCAATTCAAACTTATACCACCTTGTCAATATATACACGGCCAGTTGCATCTTCACCGCCTGCACATTAAATTTCTTTACGCTCTTCTACTGGCGAGAGCAAGTACCATACCTCAACCGCTTGATTGGAATGTCAAAAACGTTTGCAGGTAAGATGAATATACGTTTTTATATATCCCACACGCTTATATGTGTACCGTATTTGGTAAGCTTCAAATTGAGAAAATATTACAAAATGTAGAGTCATGGAATGGACCTTCAACTCCAGACCGCCTTCTAACCGTCGTTTTGAGGATTGGCCAATTTGCTATTGAAAGATTTGGCGTAATGTACTATTTCACTATAGGTTGGATAAATCCTTGCCGCTCCTGTCACCTTCTGTACCAGATCTTGCCGGAATGTTGGGTGAATGTCGAACAACAAGTTGACTGGGTGTACTACATTGTAAAATTTGGATATGCTACTTTCAACTGTTTCTTTCTAACGATCGCTGCAGGAAGTACTTTACCCGCGACCGTGTTGACAATTTCCGCAGTAACATTCCTCCATTTTCTAGATATAATTCAATTAAAACTGGATAAGTCGGAGGGCGCGGCAAAGGTTGCCATGCATTATCGGAAGGTGCAATTAATTCTCCGGTACTTCAATCATGGAGGTCATACGCTGTACATAAACGTAGTTATAGTATTCATCGGTCTGTGTCAAATCATTGGCCTTACCGTAATTGTTTGCAGCAAAATCACGATGGACAACTTTTATTTGGTGATGTTGTTCATCGTCGTTTATATAACCTCCATGGTTGTTTCAGTGTTAATGTACGAAAGTTTTGGGCGCGTGTATGACAAATCATGTGCAGTCTTAGAAAGAACTGCTCGCTATGCGGTAAATCATCGAAACGGGAAATGGTTGAGAAAGTTTGTCAAGTCATGTCCGCCTGTAAGTGTTAGGCTCAATTCGGGCAACTACTTTGAGGTGCTGACGGTTTTGAATTTTCAGGACTTCATAATCAACCAAACGGTCAGTGTGATCATCATAAGTGGCTAATCAGAAGATGGGAGTACTTCAGGACAGAATGGAAGTAAAGAATGAGGATTTGTAAAAGTATTTGATTCTGGAACGGGAAGGTCATTGTAATGCACGTATTGTCAAGTAGTATAGCGCACTAATGATGCAACAGTACCATAATTAAATCTATGGTTTACATGATTTAATAAATAATTCTAGATAATAAACATTTATTAGGTCTAGCACATTAGTCCTAGAATTGCTTAAGCTTAAGGTTTATTTTAGGGTGGCTAATGCAGTTTCAGTAAAATTTCAATAGTATATTATAAGCCTTTACAAAACATTTGCTAGTTAAATATACGAATATACAGTATTACAATAATGTAAAGAAACAAATGCCATAAATTAAAGTTTAGAGGTTGACACATGATAAAAAAGTGAATGCAATAATGGCATTTGAAGTAGCACATATTTATAACTTGTACAACATACAACTAAAACAACGCACCAATAGAATAAAAATTCAAATAAATAACACGCAAGATGCCTTATATCAATGAAATAGCTTTTTTGATTGTAGCATTTCAAGTTACATTATACTGCTT
>JAHZNE010002517.1:0-10156 GCA_027744055.1 Callyntrura sp. NNG-2020 | reverse complement strand
ATAAAAGAGTCACTGAGGTACAGCACGCTCGCTCCTTTAGGAATGTTGCATTGTACCACAGATGACGTAAACTTTCACGGGTATTTCATTCCAAAAGGAACACTTGTGCAAATGAACGTTGCTGCAGTACACTTTGATAAGGTTCACTGGAAAAACCCGGAGGAATTCCAACCGGAAAGGTTTTTACAGGATGACAAAAACAGTCATAAATTTAAGTCTACTGAAATTCCTGGGTTTTTGCCGTTCTCCTCAGGAAAACGAATTTGTCCTGGAGCAGATGTTGCTGAGCAAACCTTATTTTTAGCATTGGTTCATATTCTGCAGACGTTTGAAATACGTAATGAATTCACACATGGACTCAGCAAGTTGGAACCAAAAATTGGTGTGTCTGCTGTACCATCTCCACATAAGTTATTGTTTGTCAAACGAAAATATAATGATAATACGAAAGATTAATTCTATTACTTATTAAATACATTCATGATCTGCACTTCACATGAAATGCAGTTCATATAAAACAAAAGTTGTGATGTTGTGAGATATCATAAAATTCGTCCATTTAAATGTACGGGCAACCAACAGTGACTACTTGAAAAATTTGCCAAATTGTCAGCCTGTCGTTTTTATGAAAATGGGTTCTGACCTAGCCTTCATTTAAGAAAGACATGCTGCCATTTTACAAATTTTTCAATTTGTCCCTATCAGTTACCGATGTTTTTAAATTTACCATTTGTCGACAAGATTGGCAATTCGTTGAACTTGTAACTTCATTGAACTTGTTTTTTGATATGGTTATGTTAAAACTTTTGATGATCGAAATATTTGGGCAAAACAACAGACAGCATCCTTGGTGATATGAAATCTAACTAAGTCGTCCACAGCACTTGAAATCTTTATACTCTAATATATTGAACATGGTGCATATAATTATCTATATTGGTATTTAATATGATTACACAGAGACTTGCGTTTAGTTATAAGTTTAGCAAGTAAATTTGGAACAAATAAAACTATTATGGGGGCTTAAGAACTTTTATAGATGTTCTATAAAGCTCTCACTTTTAAAGAATACATTGCATTTGCCCTTCGTTCGAAAACCAGTAAGAATTACATGAAGACCAACTTAATAGTAGGAATGAAATCCTATGATGCAGAGCTAATTAACAAGAAAGGAAAACTCCGACAAATTCTCGACGGAATTGTTCGGGTTGTTTATCAATGAAGGTGTTTCTGGATTTGCTGTCCATGCAAAGTATAGTGAAATTATAAATTTCTTGGAAAAACTATTATCTTGTTTTCTGGGTAATGTTTTAAAATAAAATGACACATCCCACTCAAAACTTGTTATCTGGCAAATTGTTTCGTTAAATCTATATAATCAATAATAAACATGAAAACCCGCAATTAGTAAAAAAAACTTCTAGTTAATCTCATTTTGAACAAAAATATTTTCCGTCATCCGTCAAAAATATCATCCGTCTTTGGCTTTATGTTATTAAATGTATAATGTAATTCAGTGAAGCAATGTAATGTGCAATTAAATGTAGTAAACCAGGGATACAATTAAATATACTTTTCAAAATTTAAAGCCTGGAATACGAGTACGTATTAACAATGCAAATGTATGTTATGTGTGTATTTTTAAAACTGTTTCTCAATTACGTACGACCGGTTAAGCCCCTACTAAATTATTTTGCGAGTGTAAAATTTATTTATTTTTTACAAATATGACGATGTTGGATAATTCTTCGTATCCATTATAGACAGTAAGGAGTTAATGGGCCGCCGTAGACCGTAGTTTGCTTATGACCTACCGTTAGAAATCGTTACTTCAAAAAAATTAATTATTTGAACGTTTTGAAATGTAACTATTATTACAAGCTTTTCTATGTGCCTTTTTAAGTACGGGTTTACTAGTATAACATTCATTCTAGATATGAGAAATATTAGCTCTCATATCGTTGTCATTCCGTGAAGCTTTTCACTATTTTAAAGGATATTCACTCCAATACCCCGGTAATTATTTTGGGCGCACAACTATAATTAGAATAATACAGAACAACTGAGAACAAGTTACCTTTTTCATCTAATATAGAAACAACTTCACAAATGTATAATACAGGTGACGTAGCTGTAAAATTACTCTGGCTATTGCTAATCAATTGGATTTTCTGGCGTGGAGAAACAGGTAGGTATATTCTTTCTCAGTAGACGGATGTCATGAGTAAACAAACGGGAATATAAAATCATATATAAAGGGACAGCTTTTCCCTTAATTCTCATTCAGTTTAAAAACATTGTCAGGCTAGACACAATTTCATAACCTTTTTTGTTATAGCGATTGCATTGCATTTCCGATCGGGCAAGCGCGTTGCTCTCCGTCACATCATTATATTATTGCCACCTTTTCGACCTGGGTTCGTCAACTCCCCTGCACATTTTTGATATTGGTACTTACAACCGTGCACCACATTAAATACGAAGCGAATTAATTAAATTAAATCAATCAGGAGATAACGTTTTAAAACTATTCTTATTCCAGGAAACCGTGACCGGAGATCGGAGAACCATGGGGCGGTATTATGGATTAATTGCAACTGTTTTCATAATTATTACCATTTCCACGATGACATTCCTGGAAGTTGAAGGATCAGCGTATTCATTAACACGCGAAATGGAAGGCCTGCAAGTTGACGCTTCAGATTCACTCGCATCAGCAAGCAACGACAAGATTGTCCTTCCGTTATCCTCAACGGCAGCACAAATTACCAGACGGTTGTACAAACGTCACACGAAGAAATTGTCATGTAATATATTTGATGCTACTTGTAAAAGCGGGCGCAAGAATTCTGCACGACAGTGTTGTTATCCCTAGGGGGTAGATTTATAGGGAAATATTGTTGAGTCCTTGTTTTTTCTTAGCTTAGACTAACGCTAGAGCAATTGCAATAGTGAATTGTATTTGCAGCCTTCCGGATGGTGTTAATTGGAGAACTGAGCATACAAGTGTGCTGTTTATTAAATAAATGTCAATTTTCTAATATGTAATACTTTTGTAGGAAAATATGTCGTTGCTGCTTCATTTTTACGTATTTTGTCATCTGCGCTGACCTCTATCGTGTATACTTCATGCATTGGATGCTGTTGTCACCTTGCATTTATTTATTCGCAATTTATTTTATTTTAATTGAATTTAATACTGTTATACATGGGAATCGTTTCATGAAATTGTTTGTGCATCTTATCAGAAATCTAACGTCAACATGCACGATGTACCCATTCTAATTAACATACTCCGTAAAGTCGAACCTAAATTTAAATTACAATTGTTTAACGACTATACCATGACAAAATTTGAAACTTTTATGTCGAACTATCAAAAACCAGAAAACGATCACTATCATTACCGACATTAATTTTTAATCGTTAATTGGTTTATTGATAACTCTGGCATTCGATCTTACATAAAAAATGATGAGCCGAGGAAGCAACAATATTCGTAATTTATATATAACGATATGTACTTCAATACAGTATGCACCCACGATTACAGTCTGTTAGAACAAAAAATTGGTGTCTGCTTATCGTTTCCACAATAGTTATTGTTTGCCAAGTGGGAAATAAAAACAGTTTCTAAAAATTCATTTTTTGGGACAAATTTAGAAAATGCTAAGAATAACCACGGCAAGTGTTTCGACTTAAATGTAACAAAATCACGTGACGTTTAAATCACATATCCACATTAAATTGTAATTCTGAACATCAATGAAGGAGAACTTTCTGATTTCTCAGTTATTCAAAATTACAAAAGTATTGGTAAAGCCACGTCACCGATTAATTAAATAATTGTAATTATGTGTACACCTGCTACGAGAGCTAGAAATATTAGACGTGTGCACCTTACTCGTTACTGCTGTGATGGTTTTTTTCTATTTTTGTGAAGTATTTCATGATTAACCTTTTTCTTACAATATTTGTACAAAATATTTTTATAACACCATTGTTCTCTGTAGTTTATATAATCGGTGGACCAATATCTCACTACCGCGGGAAACAATTTTAACAAACTCCAAATATGAACATTAACAAATAGTTGCCAATGTCATCATTTTTTGCGTACTAATATTAGGTTCAAAGAACTTTTAGCTACAACATTTTAACATCTAACATGCATTTGCTTGTACCTGCCCACAATTTGTGTAAAAACCAAATGCTGGACAGGTGCAGGTGCAACTAGTGGCTTAGCAGCTATATATTATTGCATAAAACAGTGGCTATATAAAAGCTATATTAAATAAATATTGTAATTCTTACATCTGATAACAGCTCTAAATTATTTCAATGAGATGCAAAGAATATTTGGTTATAAACAGGCAGAATTGAAATTTTCGAGTCTTGTTTAAATGATGAAGTTATGATAGACCCTGTTCAACTTAAATTTGTACTAACCAAGCCACATGATCGCAAAGTAATCTTTAGTTCTTCAAGAACCTCAAGCTCCCTAAGCATTACAAAAATCTCCTACATTGATGATGATGATGATGATGGTGATGATGAAGACAGCCGAAAGTCGAAATCGGTGTATTACACTAACGAAATATATAGATACACTATTAGTTACACCATCTGGAATAGTACATCAGATTTCCAGGTGATTTTATTGCAAATTTTCTCCTACGAGTTTAAAGTGTATAAAATTAAATTAAGGCAGAATTCAGTGCCGTAATTGATTTAAAATTTGATGTACATCACAGATAGAGTTGGTAGATGAATTTTTTAAAATGTATATAGAGTATATGGAGTGTTTATTGTTTAGATTGAATGCAAAATTGAATTTATGATCGAATTTGCGTAAGGATAAAAGATTTCTATAACTGTAATATTACTGCAACACGTAACAGTAATAATGCATAACACCTACTTTTTAGTGTTTGTAGATCTTCTTGATGAGGTAGAACTTGACCTTGACTTTTTTCTTCCCGCTGCCAGAACCACCCTTTGAACATTTTTAATTACATGAGGCATTTTACAGCGCATGCCAGACTATATAATCGGAGTGGAGTCTAATGTACAGCCAAAGTTTTTAAAAACACGTACGTGCGAATTGCGCAAGCTGTTGTCATCATTATTTAATTATCTGTTATTTCCACAAATAGACTTGCCCTTTGAGTGCGTGACAAAATCAACATTTTAATTGAAATTTTAAATCGTTCTGGAACGTGTGTGAGAATAAATAATTTCATGAAACTGGCAATTTCTATTCTTTCTTTGGTCAACACCTAACCTAGCAACCCAAAAAAAACGGAATTACTAAAATGACATTGAAAATACGTCACTTTATTCTTAAAATTTAATATGCAAGATGTGATTAAAATTTAAGTTGTCCTCACAGTGCCTTTTACCCCTGTAAATAAATACACGGCAAGAAAAATTATCCATATTCGTCTTTACAAAGAGGTTCAAACAGCGTAACGGATGAAACCATGATTAAATCCCTATCTTTTACAATGCGGACTAAAGTTAATTAAAATTATGTTTACGTTCAACTGCGAGTTGTCCATTCCAACAACGTATCGCTGCTCTGCTCATGTGAATTTCGTTTGAAGTGTTATCTAAATCGTATCTACTTTTTTTTATCACGCTGTACCTCCGTGTATAAGTAACCTACGCAAAGTCCAAACAGTGAAGTCAAGTTATTGCATGATTTTTATATGTTGTTCTCACTGCTATTGTTAACACAATAAGAGGCAACTCATTTCCTTGTTTGTTTTAATACAGATGAACTCTCATTGGATTCTCATAATAGTCTCTGTTATGCAATTGCATTCCTTGTGGTCAATTATTCGTGCTACTTTAGCCAACTGCCCACAGAAAACTCTTAAAAGTTGGATTACTTTGGTGCAGTAAACACTCTGCTGCTTGGAAAACAAAGACACGAATGGTATGTTTTTTGCTGCGACCGAAATGTTCTCCTCTTGTCTGTGTTGCTTCAGGTTCTGCACAAAGTAAACTTTTAATAATTACAGGTTTAGTTCACACGGTGAACACACACAACGTTCCATCAATACAATCGACTCGACGTCAATGATTATCCGCCTCTCTTTACTACGGTATATGGAAGCTTGCTGCAAGACGATTTTTAAGAGGCTTCGCAAAATGCTCTCATTAGTAGATTGGGTAGCTACAACTATGGCGAAAAATGGTGGAAAATGGCCAGTTGTACATTGCAGCAGGTCGTTTAACATGACGCGGCGTAAAACAAGCTGGAATGATCTTCTTTCTTAGAGAGCTCTCTATTTGGAGTTATAAAGGAGATTGGGAAGTTTTGTGCATTGCATGGTGAACTAGCAGTGATTTAAAATTCCGGGTAGCTAGCTGGGCTCCATGATGAGTAATTACAAATGGAGAAGAAAATTGTCAATATGCATCCTTTTCACAATAATAACTGTGAAGTTGTTAGCCATTCACTGTGAAGCTGCTCCTTCTACAGCAGACTCGAATGTAACAGTGAGTCATTCGCCGAAATCGATACTACAAACTCCGGAGGCGGATCAAACGCTGGTGGTCATTCCCGATCTTACAGTGACAAAAATTAAGAAGAATCCCTTCCTTCGTCAAATTGACGAAAGGTATGCAAAATGTGGAGGGATTGACATTCGGGAAATTTCAATTCTGCAGCTACAAGATTTGTTTGCCTCAGGACAACTGAGTGTGGTGGAGTTGACACAATGTTATTTGCGAAGAATCGACCGAATGGACCCAACGCTGCGGGTGGTCATAGAAACGAATCCAGATGCGGTCAGCGAGGCGTATAGATTAGACGAGGAATTGCAGTTGGGAAACAGTCGTGGCACTCTACATGGTATTCCAGTGCTTTTGAAAGATGGGATCGGTACGGCAGACATGATGGAAAATACAGCGGGATCTCCAGCGCTTGTGGGACTTCGTCCAAGAAAAGATGCCAGTGTGGTGACGGCCTTGAGGAGAGCGGGAGCAGTGATTTTGGGAAAAGCTAATCTCTCCGAGTTTTACTTTTTTAGAGGAACAAACATTCCTAATGGGTGGAGTGGTAGAGGAGGACAATCAAGAAACGCTTATAATTTGAATGTGACACCGGAAGGATCTAGTAGTGGGTCGGCGGTTGCCACATCTGCGAATTTATGTGTTGGTGCCCTGGGAACAGAAACGGATGGGAGTATGATTGGACCGTCCAGCCTAGCTGGTGTTTGTGCCATGAAGCCTACTTTTGGGCTGGTATCTTCAGATGGCATTATACCAGTATCACGCAATCAAGATCATGTAAAAACGACAATCAATAATGATCCATTCCTTTGAAAAAATATATTTCATTGATATTTATAAAGCCTATATATTTTCTAAGGTTGGACCAATGGCAAGAACAGTGACAGATTTGTCCATTTTGCTGGATACCATTATTCCTGTGGCCAACCGACCACCAGAACATCCTAATAGCTATGTGCAATATTTAATGTTGAACGATGATGATTCTTTTACTGTAAGTATTTTTGCAAACACTTTTAGAGTAAAATTAATAACTGTCTTCTGATTAATGCATTTTCTTTCTGTTGGTTGTATTAGCGACCTTACCGTGTAGGTGTCTTCCGTTATCCCTTCTGGGACACATCCGTGCTGAATTCGACAAATCTCAAAGAGGAACTGCCACAACTGGAAAACATTCTACAGACATTAAAAGGCTCTTCCCGGTTTCAGGTTTTAGATCCTGTAGAAGTTGCGGATAAAGAACTGTTCAACGAGGTTTCTAAAACCAAGGGTATGTGCCAGTGTCAAGCGATTCACAATATTAATATACAGACATTAATAGCGCACGTAACTGTTTCTCTTTCCTTAACCCTGGAACACAGAATTTATGATGCTTCATCACGACTTTAAACACGACCTTAATGAATACCTGGAAAATGACGTGATTTATTCAAGTCGCAATTCCGTTGCTCCAGCAACTCTGGGAGCCATAATCCAGTACAACGAAGAGCATCCGATTCCAGAAGTATACAATCAAGACCTACTTCTAAAATCAGAATCTACCAACGCTGATACACTACAGGAGAATCAATTTTACTTACACGCTAGAGACTCTAATAGGGCAGCCGCAAAACAATTTTTGGATTCTGTTTTTGAAAAATATACTTTGGATGCAATAGTCACTCCTAGTGAACCTCGTGCAGTGGGAATATTGGATGAAAGTATGGAAGATTTTCCAACTTTCGGATTAAGCATTGCCTGTATTGCGGGTTATCCTTCCATAAATGTAAGATATGTTAGCTGGTAGTTTTCCATGGAAACGTACGATGTAAAATTGTTAATGTGAAATGCAAGTGGACTGATGTTTGTTTGATGTTGTTAGATCCCAGCAGGAATAGGAACGGATGAGGTACCATTTGGAATAACATTCGTTGGGAAAGCGTACTCGGAACCGAGGTTGCTTAAATTGGCCTATGTTGTCGAACAACTAACCTTACAGAGGAGAGCGCCTCAATTTATGATTTAAACAAGAAATGTTTACAGAAGCACTAACTAGAATAATTTACAGCTTTATGACACAAAATACATATGTAGACAAATACACATTTATTTTACAAGAACGTGTAATGAAAAAACCACATGTGGTTTGTTCATTTAAAGGCTAAATGATCTTGTGTGAAAAATTGAGAACCAGAACATAATATCTGTCAATATTATTGCCATTGCAAGTTTTTCAACAACCAATCAGATATTATTGTAGTAGCACTAACAGAAATTGTAATAGTAGAAGTAAGTAGCCGTAGAGCATCACAATTTTTAAAAATTTTTAATTCTGAATTAAAGTGAGCTTAAAAATGTAAAGATATATGGACGATACCTTGCAGTATTACTGAATCATATTTTAAATAAAGTTGATTATGAATTAATGTAACATTTTCGATTCTGTCTTTATGTTTCTGAATGTGCGTACAAAGTCTCTACAAGTACAATCAATAGTAGTACAATGTAGATTGGTAAGTAATACAAAATTAGTCTAGGTATAGTATGGTGGTTTTTTAACCGTAATTCCGTGGTCACTCAAAACAGGAACTAGGTCCTCCATAGTTAAAGAATATTTTTTGTCTTTGACCTTTGCTTTGGTTTGGATCAACGGATTCGAAGCCGGCTTGGTGAAGATAATGATTAGCTACGGCATCGGGAATCTATTTTAAAAATAGAAGCAAGTTACTTAATTGCCTAAGTTACATCGTGCTTGTATTAAATTATTATTCACTGTTGATGCTTCACTTACAGTTGGAGCATAGTCTTCCAGTTGCATCAAAAGATCACTTAATGCAAATCCTGTAGAGTCTGCGGGAACACTGATACTAGAGGTACTAGAAGGAGGTGGCTCCGCTGCAGAAAATGAGTAACTACCAGTTGACCCGCTAAGCATTCCAGCTACACCAGCCCCCGAAGGGGAAGGTTGATATTGAATGGGTGCGGGCATTTCCACTTTTACTTCTCCGTCACTCCCCAGGCCAATACGAGCTGCCACTGGGCTGTTGATTGCTAGGTTTACAGTGGGTGTTGGTGGGGCAGGTATCGGGGTTGACCCGCCCCCAATTGTAGGGGTGAACAACAACGGTGTTCCAGGCATAGAAGGCACGGAAGGAGGTGCCACTGACGGCGGTCCTCCACCAAGCGGCGTTGAAGGTGCAGAAACGTCCATAGGAATGAGATCAACACTCCCTGGCGTTCTAGCAGGGCTGGGGATTGGATTAAAGGCGTCCATCGTAAGGTACCCAAATACTTCCCAAGTTCTTAGTCTAAATGAACACAGAAAATTTTAAATTCCCATGGTTTAAGTTCAACCACACTCCGCCTGAAAATGAAACCCTAAGCAACTATTATTCTTGGTAATTATTTATTCTATTTTGAGCATATAAAATATTAGTAAATGATAATGAATATGAAGCTCTGTCTCTTCTGTCTATCAAAACCTATTATGAACAAAATATCGAACTATTTTAATGATTACGACTGCGACCCAAACATTCATTCAGCAACACCAACTGTACCGGAGGAACTATAGTTACGAGTTCAAGTTTTTATGACTCTCATTCGTATAATGCTCGCTACCTAAACTTTGTTTTTAAATGAACAAGTGACACTT
>JAHZNE010002516.1:0-14066 GCA_027744055.1 Callyntrura sp. NNG-2020 | reverse complement strand
CCCTCTCTACATGCACGGTTCACTGTGTTGTATTTATCATGCCCAAAATGCTGTTTTTGCTTTCAACGTGGTCACACAGCTGAGCTTTGAAAAGATTACAAGCAGTTGTGTACATGTACGGAACTGGTGAATCTAATAATGTGTAACGAGATTTCAAAGTAAACAGTCAACAGTGCTTTTAAAACTTGACAATCCAAAATTTCATGTGAGTGAGAATAAATTTACCATACGTTTTCTTAGTGTCATCATCTGAAGGACAGAAATCATTTTGGTAAGTACCTCAGGGTTTAATTAAAGTTTAAGCTAAAAAGTATAATTGAATAAACTGACAATGACGGAGAATAATTAAAAATTACCCGAGTCATGGGCTCAGCATCTCACATAAAGTTCTTTGAAAATTTCATAGTAAAAAAGCGTCGACAGTTGGATGTTTACTGTTTGCCAGTTGTTGATCATTATGATTAGTACAACACCCAGAGTCATACCGACACCGATAAAAGACATACAATTTTGGGAATTTAACATTTTCCGCATCGCATATTGCATTAGAGTTTGTTAGGACATATTGGAAATGGAAATCAAGAACAACCAACAATTGTTTCACTGTGTCATCGTGCGTCCCGATTTTTTAATATTCAATATTTACCGTAATAATACCGTCTAAAGATGAATGATGTCATTTTCTTGGCAAATAAAAACCTCCTTGTATTATTTCAATATATTAAAATCCAGGACCTACTAGGTAAGATATACAAATGCAATCCAATCCAGCACCTTGTGCATCCTGTGAAACGAAGCATTTAAAATGTAAATTCCATCCTCGTATACAACTGGGTTATATATTTTAAGTAGTATTGTATGAGGTTGGTTGTTGGTGTTTAAACTTGAAATCACTCTACTCTTATAGCATTTTCACAGATTACCTGCCACCAGGTGCTGGATTTTATGTCAGTGTTGTACGTTATATAATATACAAACAAATATATATCTTATTCTGATTTGATTTTGACCTTTGATTGTGAATATTTTTCACAAATATTAGTTCAGTCAGGTCCCCACCCCGTTTTATCGTGATCCCAATGAAAATATTTTAAACAACATATGGCAATAGATCGAAATTACGCCAAAAATGATATTTTGGCGGAGCTCATTCCAATCCAAATCCATTAAAGTAGAACTAGCCAATACTTATTAACGGAAGACGCACCCGAGAATTCCTAGGAAACAATTGTTTTTTATGTGTTATTGTAAGCACGAGCACACCTCACAACATTAGGTCTAGATCTTGTCAGCATCAGCATCATCAAAGCATCATTTCATTCCCTGTTGTAATGTCAGCAGAAAGCAGAGCTTGAAAGGAAAGCATAATTCCGTTATCGTTGGTTTGATGCCTTCACCAACAATCTCATTCCAAATTCAATTTGCTTTTCTCTGTTGTATTGTTCACTTTCTCACTTCCAACG
Source organism: Callyntrura sp. NNG-2020 (assembly GCA_027744055.1). Taxonomy (NCBI): domain Eukaryota; kingdom Metazoa; phylum Arthropoda; class Collembola; order Entomobryomorpha; family Paronellidae; genus Callyntrura; species Callyntrura sp. NNG-2020. The sequence continues at coordinate 12,603 of JAHZNE010002516.1, read as the reverse complement.
ATCAACTGACTTCCTTCCGTGTGTGAACTGTGAAGTGTGTGAGCCGAGAATGGATAGCCTGACTTTTTGCGAAGTCATGCTAGTCATGCAACCGTGTACCAGGTCTAACTAACAGACTGTGCATTGTATTGTATATATTCAGTAACGCAGGCAGGCAGAGGTATCATCCTGGAAATTGCATGCTAACGATATCATCATTGAAGGTACTACAAAACATGGCAGGAGTGGAACTCAACTGGTAGGCTTAGATTTATATTTGAACACTGGAAACAGCCCAGTTGTTTGCTCTTTCACTTTATTCCCTTTTAACGTGTTTTGGGGAGGATCCTTTCCGTGCACAGACACAGCTGTCACACCACTATCCTCCCTAGAAAAACTCTTCTCTGACGCAGGAGAAAAATACAAAAACTCCCAAAATAAAACAAGGTAGGGTCACAATATTCCACATTGCATTACTGACAGTGTGGTGTGTTGAATATTTATGCATTGGATCCAAATACGTTTGTATGTATCCATCTATTCTGGCTGGTCTGGCGACTCATTCACATCTCATCGCTAGGTTACTCCAACTTACTCCATACATGCATGCATTGCTTTCTCCTCCATCCATACAACCAGATGCAATAGGTATGCAGGAGACGCGTTAAGACATTATTAATGTGTTTTCAAATACTGCATTGTATTGGAACCCCAAGGTTGGAAGGGCTGCCCTGTGTGTTGTAAGGAGAGACGTGAATGTCTGGAGTGAGAAGCCAAAACACAAAACTTGGTGTTGTTGGTTAAGCGTAGAAAGGGGCGTTGAAGAAACATCAAAAGATAAAAAAAAATCAACTGCCTAGGTATGTTCGTATAAGGAAATATTATACAGTTCCTCCTTTGCTGATACAATTTCCTGCTACGAAGCATCCTGGTTATTAGATGATGTGGTTAGGCAAAAAGGCTGACCTGTACGCCTGTACTGTGAACTCATATTTAGCAAGGGTCATATTGGAACGTAGAAGATAAATAGATGATCAAAGCACAATAGACTCTATTCTCTTGTAAAATCGTATTATATTTTAAATTGAGAAGGGATCAAAAGGAACGCTTGGTAGACGGGAGAAGTTAAAACGCTTTCAGAATACCAAATCAATTATTCGTAGCAAAGCCACTCGATTCGCTTGTCCGTTTACCGTAAATTAGATCAAGGTTTTCAGCAGCATAGGAGCACAATTTGTTCAGTTTTTTTTACCTGTTACAACGTGAACAATCTCTATTGATCCAATAAACCGATATGGTGCAGGAAGGAAACTTTTGTGAGAAGAATGTTAGAATTGCCCAGTTTTTATAATCGCACATAACTCAAGCCAGTGAGTCCCTGCAGGTGTGGTAATCATGGGCGACATAATATTCTGTCTAATCTCAGGGTGCTTTTGGTTTTTTCTGATAATTTGTGTTAGATTAATTTGCGATAGAATCCTTAGGTAATTTCCTTAGCTTGCAACGTCTTAATCTGCTTAATATAATACAATAATGGGATAGACATTCAGGGTAATAGAAACGATAGTGCCAATTTAATTCCTATCACACATCACGCGATAGATAGTGAGGTAGGTTAGTTATGAATTGTGTTAAGTTTTGTGGTCCCGCATCGAGTCCCGTGACTGCTACTTAGTTAATTTAATTTAGACCAGTATCATCATTTAATTAATCATGCACGACCATCATTACTGCCTCCGTCCAAAATCGAATTTTGCAAAAATGTATACAATGTGAAAACTGTGGCTTCTAGGAATATCATTTACGAGATTTAGTATAAAAATGCCTTCGGGATCGGGGGGAAGGAAGAAGCCCTTTAGTGGCAAACAGAAGAAAATGCAGTTGCAAGTTAAGCGAGATAGGCAACAAAACGTTGATACTGACATGGACTCTGAAGTAACGCGTCGTCCGAAACCGCCGGTGGCCAAAGCAGGATTTTCTGGTGCTGTTGCTTCCAGGAACGTGAGTATAGCTGCTGGTAAGCATTTGATTAAAAGTAAGTATGTTACTCAGATGTCACAAATTTTATATTATGAAAACTATGTATGCATCTTTTATAGGTGGCGTGGCACGTCATAAGAATGAATTTTCAACTACTTTAGAGGATGCTAACAGTGTGGGTTCAAAATTTTTTGAGGTTCGTTACCCTACAGCTAAGGCTGACACTGGAAGGTAACGACCAAATTTGGAAATACGATAATAAATTACCAAACTTACAAGGTTACAAGAACATGATGGCAACTATTTACCTACGCAGGTATGCACTGATGTTTCGAAAAGAGTCGGCGGAGGAAGTAGCTCGAAATAAGAAAGAAGGGAGGAAGAAAATTAGACCAGTGCTGGAAGAGTATTTAGAGTGCAAAACTAATGACTTTTTTACTCCAGAGTTGGATTTTCCCATTAGACCTAAATGGGAGTACGACATATCTCGGGATCAATTAGAGAGGAATGAATACAAATATTTTCATGTGGGTAGCCTTTTATTTTATTACGCCTTCGCTTTGTGGCGTCCTTTCTCTCTTTGTACATGAATGAATAAAAATACATGACAATAATCTGATAAAATATAGGAGTACTTGAAGAAGATAGACGAAACATTCGAAAGAGCTGACTTAAGCTACTTTGAATTGAACCTTGAAACTTGGAGACAGCTTTGGCGAGTACTCGAAATGTCTGATATAATTTTGTTTGTAGTCGACATAAGGTTTCCGGTAAGACAACTTTTTGGGTGCTTTAATGAAATTTGTTCATGCATACTTTATAATATAGAGCATATAAGCATGCATTAATATATCTTTTTTTATTGCAGCCGTTACTGTTTCCTCCAAAGTTATACGATTATGTCTACAAAGAACTAGGTAAAAGTATAATTTTAGTTTTGAACAAAATTGATCTCTGCCCTGCCCCCCTAGTACTGGCATGGAAAGACTATTTTACGACTACATATCCCGAACTACAAGTACTTTGTTTTACGTCATATCCGTCGTATAACCTTCGTAGCACTGAAAATGAAAGCGACAGTGGCACATCTTTACAGGTATGTTAATTGGACATATTGTACTGAGTAATGCAGCAGACACCAGTATATTTGTATCATATCCATTAAATTTCTCTTTGTAGGGAAGGAGACGAAAGACAAAAATGAAGATGGCGGCTGAAGGTGCTTTGGAACTGTACAAAATTTGCGCAAATCTGGTTCACAATGAAAGTAATTTACAATGTACCCAATATTTAATGCATTATAGAAGGTATCAGAACCGAGCAGTTTCATATTTTGGTGAAAAAGATCGATTGCATATATTCAAAAACTTAACAATCATTTACGATGGATATCTAATGGAACACAGAACACATTTTTTATTATTATTATAATAATACGACAAATATTTTATTATTGTTTTCTGAACAGGGTTTAAAAACATATCTGTTTACTATACACGCACTGTATGCTATGATAGAACTTGGTGTAATTAAATGTCAAGTAATTACCGCGTGTTAATGATTATATACTGGTTTCATTTGATAGTCGATCTAACATCATGGAAGGTAAAAATTCTTGAAGAGATGGAAGCTCCCGCTGAAGAAGATGAAGAGGATAAAATTGAAATAGATAAAATCATAACGGAGAAGGTTGACACGGGCTTTTATGATTTCAAAAAATTTAGTAGCGGCATTCTCACTATCGGCTGTGTAGGCCAGCCTAACGTTGGAAAATCCTCTTTAATTAATGCGTTGATGGGAAGAAAGGTAATATAATAAAATATACAAATTTCTCGTGTTGGTGCTCTAGTTGTAATGAGAGCTTGTATAAATTACGAAAGTAAGACAACATATTTTTAATTGATTTTACAGTTAGCTTATTCAAAAGCATTTCGACTGCCAGCAGTCCTAGTCCTATGCAAACACGTATCAGTGATGACTATATTTAAAATATCGCGTTTTTTGTTTGAAGGTCTTGTGTGGCAGTTATCCCATTGCACAACTGAAAGAGCCATACTTAACGGTCAAATATCTCGCAGAAAGGCTTGATCTCCCTAAAATTCTTCGAATTTCTCATCCGGAAGGGGAGGCGAGATGGAGTGCATGTGATATTGCTGATGGTTAGTAAAATTTGTAATGATAAAATCTGCATATTCCTCAAACGATTTAGTAAACGAAGAACAAGGACATAACTTCTTAAGATGGTTGCACTGCGCTGTGGTCCTGAGCTAAAATAAGTTCTATGCATATTCATGTGACGCAATTGATTCTTACAAACCAACAAGTACCTAACACAATTAACGATAATACGTTAATACTTTTACGAATAAAATAAATTGATAAAATCCATTAAAAGTAACAAACGAACGTTGGTCGCCTTTGTGTAACCAAAATATATTGGACCCCAACTTTGGAATCGTTCCTCTTTGTCTTTGCATGCACAACGTTGTACGTATGCTTACATTACGTGTACAATTTTAGTAATTAAACTAAATATGTATTTAACCTTATAATACTCAAGAATTTTATTTACGATCACAGGATGGGCTGCAAAGCGAGGGTATCTGACGGCAAAAGCAGCGCGACTGGATACGTATAGAGGAGCAAACCAAATATTAAGATATGCGCTAGAGGGACGATTATGCCTTTGTTTGTATCCACCTGGCTATTATTCCACAAAAGGTTTAAATGTTGTTTTATGAAAAAACATCGTTATAAATTACTTACTAAGAACGAAGTTGTCAAACTGTAGCTTGCTTGTCATATTTTAGATGTTTGGGCTCAGGATCCTAGGGTTTCTGAAGTTCTTACTATTCAAGCTAAATCGCAAATGACGCCGTTAAACACACAGGAAAATATTTTTGACCACGAAGACGATGAAAATGAAGGTGATGAAGAAGATGCTGAAGAAGAAGAGGTGCACACATCTGATGGCGCGGAAGACGACGATCAAAGTAATGTAGACGTTGAAGCGTCGTCCAGTCCAAAAGCTTTAAAAAAATCGACAAAGAAAAAGGAATCCAAAGTAGAGGTTAAGAACAAATTTGCCCTGCTGTTAAGAAGCGATGATGATGACGACGAGTAGTTGCAAACAAGTAATGTTGTATTTCCAAGTTTAAGCTATCCAAACTGAGAGAAAGAGGGCTTAAATTAAAAGATGTGACTGTTGTGTTTAGTGTTCGTAAGTATGAATGTACTAAAAACGATATTGATTTCCATGTACCAAAACACGAACCTGATTATTGCCATTATTGGGCTAAAATAAACTTATACTTAAACATCGTACATCATATATGCATTTGTGAGAAATCTTCATATTTATTAATTAATTAAAAACCATTAAAAAATATGGTTGGCTCATCCTGGAAGATTATATTATTCTTTCGATTTTTCAGCAGTAGGGCTGTGATCCACAACTCCAGATGGGGGTAGTGTTATCTGATGAATACATTTGGAGAAAGGTAAAAAGGTATAGTGGCTGTAGCTGCACACTATTTCAAGTACTTGAATAAAACTTACCTTTCCTTCATCTATCAACTTGTTAACTTCTGCTCTGTTGTCTGCTGAATAAATGGCATATTCATGTTCTGTAAAAATGGGCACTCTCTTCAGATTTTCCCAAAATACATGGTCGTCAAATCCAGTTCGCTTAGTATTAGCAATGAACTCTTCTAAACTACATTAAATGAGATAGTATTAATAGTATTGCGTGTGCATCTACGTATACAAGTAAATATACCACATTCAAATTAATTTAATTCTCGAAAATGAAAAACTGTTGTAAATGAGCATTTACTTGATGAGATGATCTCTGTCCAAATCAATCTGTTTAAAGAAAAAATCAAGACGAAAATAAACAATGTGTTCATTGTATTTATATACCACAGGTGTATTACTTTAAGTGAAACATGTTTCATGGAAAATAGTAAGGTAATAAAATAAAATGACCAGAAAATGGGATGTTTATTCCCGTACTTACCGTGTTAAAACTGTACTCTCTCATTCTTTCAAGGTCCTCTTCCCGCTCTTTAGGGTCGTAATCAAGAGCAGAAGTATCATAATAATCGACGACCTCATTCTCCAAGAGGATTTTGATTTCATCCTCATCCAAAAACCCATTTCCATCCAGGTCGTGCAAGTGAAAAAATGTTTTAATGTTAAAATTATCTTTATTCATTTGGTCCCTCTCTTCCCATACTTTCAGCAAATGCGCCTTAGATGTGGGCATATGACTAGGCTGTTTCCGTTTGTGAGCTATTAACATTTCATTTTTTTTCTGTTGTATTGCCATCTGCTCCGTGGAATTTAAACGTCTTAATAGCTCTTCGAATTCTAAAGTTTTATGCATTTCATATTCTTTGAATCGTTGATGTCTACTGCTATCTATTATTGCTATCTCTGCGTTAGCCTATAAAAGCGAATAAAATAACACTTTAACAAACTTTAACAATTTAAATAGAATTTTACTATGCAAAAGTTACCTGTAAAATGAGCTTTCTTAAGTCTTCCACCCCAAACTTTGCCAGACTCTTTAGATCAAGATGTTTAGACACCGATTTTATGCTGTTCCGAATCACATTCTCAGGTTGCCCCCTTCTTTTCAGCTCCTCGCTGAGTTGCCGTATTCTACGAAGTTCCCGCCGTTTGAGTTCGTCCAGTTTTGATCTAACCTTATCATCGGTACTATTGAAATGCCTTCCTAAAACAACAGAACTCTAACAACGGGATTTAATTTAGATTCCATTTAACATTAAAATAATTTCCAAATTTGTTTAAAAATCGAAAAATAGCAAATATTAATTATCTTGTAAATAAAATTGACACTAACTGACAAATGCTCTACATCAACCACATCTTTTAAAGATTCGTCAGTGGTTAGCAGTTCCAGAACTTCCTTGAGGTATTTGGAATATTGTAGTTCGTTAACCTGTAATTCAAACACCTTATCAATAAATGTGTAAATACTGCATTAACAAGGTGTTATTTCATAAAAATTACAAATTTGCAGTTTGACAATTCCTTCAAACAGTCACTCTTAATAACCATTTTTAGTGCTCAATTTTTTATCAGTTAAGTAGCTATCTTGTATGACTTGTAATATTGATGAAATGAAAGGCAATCCACAAGGCAATGATTTCAAGTTATTTACGTGTTTAGGTTTTCGAATAGAACTATACTGAACAGTATATACGATAGTGATCGGTGTGTACGAAGTTTGAACTTACCGAACCACTAACGACGTGTCTATCTTTATCTGTATGTGCTCCTTTATCTTCGGTGTGTGCTCCTTGTGTTAGCTGTTTTGCTGACAAGGTAAGCGTCACAATTATTGCGGAGAAAATTATTTTCTCCATTTTCTCCTGTATCAGATAATCAGAAATCTAACCGTACGTTGTCACTTTGCCACTTGAATGTCACACATACAAATAGCAGTAACTAAGAAGACGACTTTAACTAGAACCCATCCTGACAAATCCATTTTTGTTGAAATGACAAAACAATAGTAGATCAATAACCTTCGCTTCAGAATTAATTGTGAATGAGGTTTAGAAAGTTTAATATGTTAACATCACTGCATTGTCACGAAACACAATTGCTCTATAAAAATAGGCTCAACTCTTTATATGTACACGATTGCAAGTTGAATTACAATTGTTTTTTTTTTTCGTTGAAAAGTTTATTGTACTTTACATTTATACTCCTTTTGTTTCACATCATGCATGACGCACGTATCCATTTTGTAAATTTTTCATTTCATTTACTAATGGCGAAAAGTGTTTATGAGACGTTGTTTTCAAACATAGCGTTGACGTAATTCATGGTTAATTTCAACAAGCAGATTTTAACCTTTATTTCGGTTATTTCGATTTCTGGAATGTGTTCTAAAATTTGACTTGAAATGTTTTCTGTTTTTTGCACGTTGCTAGTTACTTGCTGACAGACGGTGCATGCAATAATTCTATACAAATGGTAATTTGGTTTGTCACCACAGTTCATGTGCAGAGGCTAAATTTTATTTTTAAATATCACCCACTAGCGTAGAAACTGTAAATATTTTCTCTGTCTGATAATGATGTTAAATGTGTGTGTCAGAATTGTCATTGAGAAAAACAACCTCACACCGCAAAAGGGACATTTTGAAGATTAATGCATTCAATTTCACCTCAAGGAACACAAACATAAATACACATCTCCGGCAGGATTTTTAAAGGTGCACCGTAGGGTAATTCTTCAGTTATGCAGTAACAGCTTCACAAATTCAAACGACAGTAACGATTGAATAATAAGTGCAGCTGTCACATAATCGTGTCAATAGTCACAAATATATGATTTTCTCAAGATATGATGTGCGTCGTGCGTCACACTGCTTCTCACACGTAAAGTTATAAAAGTGGTACAAACTACAACTTCAACCTCTTTTAGGTTTACGCACTACACACACATCACTAACTAGAACTGTTTGGGCACATGCTTGCACCGTATTTTAAATACATGTCTGATCTTTGTAGCCACACTACTATTTTTTCTATAACTATCACGGAGAAAATGACATAATCCAATATATTCATGCTGGGATTGAATTTATGACATATTTGTTTAAGTTGGTGCTCTGAGAGCGTATCTAGTATCTACGTATCTTATAAATGAGTACTTCATGTTACCCCTTCAAAATATACATCTTTGAAATTTTTAAAAAGCACGTCAAAACAGCCACTGTTGCTTGAGGTTAGATTCAAATTGATGATTTAAATCAAAATATATACAAGTAGCAAGTAATTTATGTGTTTTAATAGGAGTATTGTATTAGGGTTCGATAGACGGGTCACGTTGTTCGTTACTGAAGTTGTACGTGGTTTTGGTGAAGTAGGCGGCTTCTTCTAAAGTACCATTGATGTATAGGATATATAGTGCTTATCACAAAGATTCAAGAAGTGGTAGAAGTATTTATAAATTGACAGTTTTCCAAAATAATCCCAGCTAAAAGTTTGAAACGACCTATGTGACACGATGATAATTTGGTTAATATAGGAAAATTATGGCAACATCTACTTTCTCCTGTGTAGTTATGGAATCTTCTAGTCAATTATGGTCCTGCATGAATGTACATCCGGTCAAGCAAGTCCTGAAAGAAATTTTGTTTCCGAGAATAAATTAGGAACCACTTATTTGTGTATTATGCAGTGGAGCAGTGGAGCATCTGACCCAACAAAAATGTGCTCCAGAGTAGAACGTTGCATTTTGTCATCCAGTGGACCGCTGTTCAAACTTGGGGGGTAAATGGATATAACTTTATGGATTACAAAATTGTGAGGAGTTTGGTGTCACCATGGTAATCCAAATTGACGTCAGAGGAAATTCACAATAGTATTAATTCTGCCAAGATAAAAGGCGGTTTTCAAGCCAATATTTTCAATATTTCAAATAAAATTATTTTCGTGAAATTCAATTTTGCCTTTTTGGACTAGAGGTTATCGTAGCAACCTTAACCATTTCAAATAATATCAGTCAAAAAGCATATCGCCATGTCATGAGACCTAATCCCACAAAGAGCAAAAATAATTTTTGCTTCCATTTCCCACTTCCTATGTGATATCGATTGAAGCCGACAGTAGCACTGACAAAAACTAATAGAGTTCACTGCGATTAATTCATTTAATTAATTAGTCAATAATGACTCCCAAAAAATGAAGTCATTATGAAAAAGGATGCGTCATGGATATGTAATGGTGGAACCGTTTTACTGTTATGAACTTGGGAACGCTAATTAATCATTATTATAACATACATACGTGGAAGTCATACGAACGGATAATTTAATTAATTAACGCTACAAAACTCAGTCAGTAAAATAGCCCCAACATTACATAGGTTCATTATGCCACTTCCCTGAAAGTGTGCATCATATTTTGTTATGAACATCATACTTTGAACGGATCGAAACTAATACGCTCATGATGAAAGCAACCAACATTATGTCTTTTGTGAAGAAAACTTCTGTGCCATTTTGTTTGTGCCAAGCAAAAATACTTGCTCTTTGTGGGATTAGATATGTAATTTGACTGATTCTTTGAAATGATCAAGATTGTTATGCAACCGCTGCGCTGGTCCAAGAAGGTAAAATTGAGTTTTGCAAAAAAACTTTCATTTGAGCTTGAAAAAAATTCTGTGGTAATCCTTGAGATCCGTTGAAAGGATTTTGAAATTCTACTTTCGGGAGTCGATAGCAACGGGTAACGCGCCGATGTGTATTGTGATGCTTTTACTATCCGAGAAGTGCGGATGCATGAGGGGGATAATGTCACATTACCCCAGTACTAGCTTGTTGCACAAAGTAAGATATTAGCATTTTTGATAATATACAACATAAATACAAAAGTCTGTCATAGAATAGATTCCTCTCCTTAATGAGAATCCAAATATTAAATATCACTCCATTCCATATTAAGAGCTCAGGTTATATACATATTTGCTGTTATCACGACACAATGACAGCGAGCTCATCATAACCAAACTACACAAACATCCCTGTATAGATGAAGCGAAGCTTTCTATATTTCTTATGCCACGTCGGTAATGCAGATATCAAAATACCCCAACATGCAGCCCAGAGCCATTGTCAGTTTCAAATTGTCGATATAATGCTGATTTTCTCTTTTGTGAAAGCCATTCGTATTTTGCCAATACTATTTTCGTGATGTAACATCCTGTGTTGGTTACCATATACCATTTTATGGCATCAGAAAGACACTAAAAACATTCGTTGTATGTTTTTCTGACTTTCTCCAGTTGGCATGTAATTGCATCATTCATCGTGATTCTATAAACATTTGTTAACTACGTCAGTTCATGTGTAAATATGGTAGTGTAATTCCGATAACAAAAGTTTTACACGGAGAAGTATTATTTCCGTGTAATATATTGTTTATTTAGACGATCGGAATAAAAGTACACATGCATTGCATATATGTAATATGCCTATTTTGAGCTTGTGTGTACACCAGAAGTATGCAAATGGTCAAATCTCGTGTGGCTTTAGTTTTACAGAACTTGGGAAATAATCATCTAGGTGACTGTGTATTACTTGTACCCAGCATAACAGACATTAATAAAAGAACATTTATGGAAACATTATATACGGCAAAAGAATATATAGTCCATTTGCGGTGAAATTGCACCGTGTGTATTATCATGGTTTCTTAGGCAATGGAAACAATAAAGACGATCATGAAACGATGACACATTAATTTTTATAATAAATAAACGATATTGATCATATTTATAAACCAAAGAAGGAAGAGATGATACACAGCTTCATTTATTTCAGCAATATATTTGAGAATTACGATCTCGTTCCTCCGTACTTATTTCAAACATTTTTTTGTCCTGTAAACATTGTATTACGCGCGTGTACGTTTTTATGAAATTTTTACTTACCTAAAAATTCATTTATTAATTCATCGTACCAAGAGTGAAGTCTAATGATATATGTCTCTTTTTCCTGAATAACACAAAATTAAAACCAGTTTTTGTACATTGCAGCATTTCTATCAATAATTGAGCCCAAACTTTGTATTGCATTTGGCAACTAACTATGCTTCTGGGTCACAGAAAGTAGTGTTTACAGAAATGCCCAAATTATTATGTTTATGTGTACCTATGCGAGGAAACCACGCGATTCTGCTACTGAACTTAAGAAAGTTTGTTGTATTTCCCGTTTAGCTCCCACTACGCCACATCTACATTCTCTGAACGCAAAATTGGGGAAGGGTGGTGCCCAAATCTAAGAGCGTTGTGCTACCTGTTCCAGCAAACATGAAAAGCTGGAAATTAGCTTTGACCCAGTCCCAATCTAATAATAGCAAAAGCAAACGAACATACTCACAGGGAAAATATTTGTTCTAATCTACCGTTTCATTATTGTACCATTACGGTCGCGTAAGCAATGCTAATGAGAACTCTGTAATGTATTAGAGTATCAACATTAACATTCATTCAGCGTGCCCTTGCGTCTCAACTCGGTGTCCTCACGTCTCTCCCAAAATGAGAATGTTTATTTAAAACAATAAACACCAAGAGGTCCCGTGTGTAAAGTACAACAAAGCACGATTGAAATTAAACTCAAAACGAATACAATCTTCAACCTGGTACTACACGTACCTTTCAAAAACGAAAATTTTATCCCTGAGCACACAGCACACACCATCTCTGGTATAAGCACACTCAAAGATATTGCATTATGTATTATTAGATAAAAAGAGATTGATTTTATTAGTTGGAGAGGTGTACTTGTGTTCTGAATTGTACTAACATATCATATATCACATGTCATTATCTTTTTCACTACACAAACGCTGATTCAGATTCCTTTTTATTCAGTAAATTGGCGCTTGGATGCTATAAAAATGCTATTGACTAAAACATTTTCCCTGAGTATTATAAAAGCCGAAGAGTATGAGAAAACTCCTCTATAAAAATACATGTTTGTAGGTATTTGTTGCATTTGGCGTCCTCGTCGTCTTCGTCGTCATTCTCGCGGTATATATTGTATTACTAGGAGCCAGCCAACTTCGTTTGGCGAAACTAAATTAATAAAGGGTGATTTCG
>JAHZNE010002515.1:0-12214 GCA_027744055.1 Callyntrura sp. NNG-2020 | reverse complement strand
TTGGCTACATGCCTGTCAAAAAATTTTCCCAGTTGATGTTCCCAAATAAAAACTACAAGGGAAAAAAGTAGGATATAGAAATATCATAAGGGCTGTACATGTGCACGTGTAAGTAGGTAGCTATCTGTTTTGGTTCGCATTTTATCAAAAAGGTGCTTCTATTCTTTGGGGAAGGTGCTAGAAAAAGGAAAAGTATTACCTGTGTTGATGAATATGCAAAAATTCCAAAAATTAGCAAAATATGAAAGAATAAGTAGTTTTTAAGTTACTTTAGTGTTATGGGCTAGCACTTAGGTAGCGGTTGATTGCGAACGTAAATAAAATATGAGAAAACACATTTATACCGTATATCAGCATCCTTTTTGGGGAAAAAGAGAAAGTACAAGACGGAACAAGCTTGAATCGATTTTCAATTTTAAAGTAACGTTTCCTTGTATATCTCTTTCTTGTTTCCTTGTACCCTCCAGGGACTTAACTTTGTCAATTTTGTTTTTCCCAAGAACTCTGTAAAAGTCGTCTCTCGGCCTTTCTCCCATATCCTTTCTCGTAAAACCCTCAATATGCTCCCCAGCAAAATCAGAGATTTCCTTTTAAAGTTGCTTTCTTCCCCACCACTACCGTGTCCAAAATGAGGCAGTCAGCCAAACCCCAACTACATATTTCTTTGCATACTTACACATGTCTTTTGTACATCCACATCTGTACAATTTGATCAACGTCGACTGGAGAACCGCTCTGCTGTAAAATTTAATTTCGTGTCTTTATTTCCCCATTTGGGGAACGTCACCAGATTAAAAAGTCCGCCCTCAGGGAAAAAATCAATAAAAAACAAGTCCAATTTCCCACTGTCGATTAGATTACACCCCGACAGTGATACTAATTCCATTTTTATTGTAAATAAACGGAAAATGTGCACGTGCCTCTTTCTCCCACGTTGCCATAAACGGCCCAGTTTTCTAAATTCATCTCCCCATTTCACATCCCCATTAGCTCTCCCCATTAAGAGCTGCCACTCCTTGCTACCTTTTTTATCTCTCGCCTATTAAACCCAAAGTGCTTTCCCTTCACGATTCCTCTTAACAAGAAAATTCCCCATTTCCTTTGTAATAATCACCTTACTTTTCCATTTTCCTCTTAAAATCACACTACAAGAATGTAAAGTAGCAATGAGATTACTTAAAATTAGATGCCATTCAACCATGTGGAACCATCTCACAATCCTGAATTTACATAATAATAATTTGGTTAGATAGTCTATTGCGGTTAAAACTTTTTTCTTTAACTTCTCTACACACACACAGACAAGCTGTGTCTCCCTTTTCTCCTCTTGGTAAAATATACGTTCTCTTTCCCTCGTTTTGGTTAGTTATTCCCGCTGCCTGTGTGCTCTTTATCGCTTTAAGTGTCTACCTAAAGATGCTGATGATGATGTCAGAATGTACAGTAAGTTTCAGAGAGAAAGTCGTTCTCAAGTGCTCCTCAACACACTGTCCTTCTCGTCATCATCGCGATGATGATGATGATGATGAGTTACGATACCGCCACCACTCTCCAACATTCCCGCTTCTCTCGACATTTTTTTTGTCGACGAAGAAAGGCTGATGCCTGCTGCTGATGCTGCTGTTGCTGTGCAAAAAGTTGTTTAAAAACTTTTTAAAGGATGATGATAGTAAGTAAAGTCTAATGATCATAAGTTCTATTAGTCCATTCGAGAAGAGCAGCAGCAGTGTCGGTGGTATGGCGGTGGAGGTGGAAGTCGGCGCAACAAGGCATGGTGACTGTATAACGTGTTGTAGTAGTACATTCATTTCCCTCTTCCCACTTTTCCTTCGTCGTTACCTTATATCTGTTACGGGATGGCGGAGTCGCGTTTCTCAACGGTGCGCACACCAGCCAAAACTTATTTAATAAATTATGACAAAGTGCCCGATTTCTTGTTCAGATGAAGCCCATCTTTCCTCGAAAAACTTTCCCTTTGCCCATCAGCCCCGCTTATAGGCATACCGAGATGATTCCATCTGCACTAATGTTTATAATGTCACATGAGTCCCGGTGTGTGTATAAGTAACTAAAGCGTGTGTCTATCATGTGTAAAGATGCCAGACAAGACAATAGGAACATTCTCTTAGTTCATAAAGCTCCCGACGCCATCATCAGAATCAGCGTCGGTCTTTATGTTTCTTATTGTTAAGTTTACTTTTTCTTGAACAAGCTCTCTCTCTGTCTCTCTCCCTCTCTCTCTCTCTTGGCGAAGAAGCAGTACTCATTCACACAAATAGGGCCACCAAAAAACAATACCCGCACAGCAGAACAGCAAAACGTTGCCCGTGTAGAAACTGCAGCTCATCAGGAAGACATCTGTTTTTGTGTAAGCAGTTGTTTGGTTGTCGTTGGGGTTGGAACGGATTCATTCATTTTCTTGTTGAGAGTACATCTATTGTTTTTTCGTCTTCATTTTCTGATTTCTCCTCTCCCGTTGCAACATTTCCCTACATAGTTGGTACGCAAGCCTAGCATGAAATTGCTTTGGGTACATACCATGCACACATTCCTGCCAAGTGTTTTTTTTTACTTCGACACACAGTGCAAACTGCCGGGTAAATGGGAGTGGACGAGTGGTAGACAAAAACAGAAAAAATATACACCACCACGACTAGCATATAGCCACCGCATGAATTTTTGGACGAGATAGGAAAAAGGATGAGAGGCAGAGTTACTCTGGAATTCATGGAATTTTGTAGGTTGCATAATAATTTTTTGCAACAGCAGACAGAAACCACATAGAGACCAACACACACACGACAGGACACATTTGTACGTTCCCGTAATACGGGCAATATATGGAAAAGCGGAAGCGGAGGTGGTAATATCTTCGTTGTCCCATCTGTGCTGTTGCTCCGTGTTCGACTGTTATTGTACCGGAATATTGTTTCATTTTGGTCTCCAAGAGAAAAAATGACCTGTTAAAATAACCTATGCTTAGGTTGCAAATGGGGAGAGAGAGAGAGAGAGAGCTTGAAGCTTGACAGTAGAAGAGAAATGGAAAAGAAAAAAGTCAGTGCCAAAACTGGTCCGATCCTTGGAACTTGCACATAGTTTCACTTCCCGGTGTCCTGATAATCTGGGCATCTGCACCCACTGATAGGTAGTCAAGCATGAATACATAATAGAATGGATTCACAAAATTAAAAGCGAATCTCCGGATTAGGAGCCGCCTGAACAGTCTTGGAGGTGGCATTCACACTTAAGCCTTCTATCTCTTCCTTCTTCTTTCTTGTAACTAAAAACAGATGGGAAGGTGTTGGTGATCGTGATAAAGTGGGGCGGATGAAAGTTACAAGAGAATGTCATGTCAGGGTGTCATATATAAAAGCTTGTGTGTGTGTGTGTATGTGTACACTACCGCACAATCACAGGGAAATGGTCTATTTCTTTAGGGATGCTGCATATTAGGATCATTTGCGCTCTTCACTTTCCACCTCCATCGCGTTCTTTATACTTGAGTTGAATGATGTTGACAAGCTAACTGGTTTAATAAAAAATAAAGAAACAGGAGACGGATGTGCTGCAACGAGAAAGAAGGACAACGACGACGACGGTGTGCGTACATGCCATACTAGAATTATAGGCAAAGTGCTGTTCCCAGAAAGATAGAGAGAGAGAGAGAGAGAGACGGTCTGTAATCATGATGAGAATGATGATGGTGATGATGATGATTGACTTGGCAACATGCCGATTAATTCAAAAAGGAAAAAGAGAGAAAAGAGAGAAGCGAGGCACACGTACACATGTGTAAAGTACGTGCATTGTATACAGGAGGGTACGTTACCAGTGATGACTCGAGAAATATTTTGGCTTGTCAAAAAAGCTCCACAACTACTATATGGCAAGGATGATGGGGTCATTGGGGAAAATGTTACAGCTTCGAATGTGCTTACCGTGCTAATTTAAAGGAAATAATATGCGTCTTCACGTTAAATGTAACGAGTAGCATATCTCTCGCTCTCTACTCGCAATTTCATGGTTGCGGTAGTCGTATTGTAGGGACGTTGGTTGATACACACAGAGAAAAGTAATAAAAACAATTCTGTTTATTTTTCCTTCTGTCTGTATAGGAAGCCGGTTCTTCTGTAGCCAGTTGATCGCACCGATCCGGGATGAGAATGGAGACATCTGCTTGTACATTCTGAACTTTGAGGATCTCAGCGCTACCAGCCAGGATGAGGAGACGAGTCCAACAGAGGCTGCTAACCATCTTATGAGTCGATGTAAGTACAAAATATGGGGGAAAAGAAAAAGAAAGCAGGGAAGCTGCTTCCGCCAGCTAGTTTCTTTGTTTACTGGGAGGTAACGCGTTGGGCTATGTAAAACAAGCAGTACCGCTGCCAACGAAGAGGTATACCACTTACACGACAGCGATGGGAGGAACGTAGTAAAGGAAAAAGTTTGCTTACTTGGATACTAGAGCACGCTCTTGGTCCTTTGTTTCTGGGGAAGGTAGATCGGCATTAGGGCGGAGAAATACAGCAACAATGGCGTGGCTTTTACTATTCTAATCCTTAGAACGTTATTATTGTCGTTACTCTACCTTCTCTGACACGTCATATGTTTCACTATGCCCCATATTAATATAATTACGGAGTATGTTACTGAAATTCAAATAACTTCTATTTTCACAATTCTGCAAATTTAAATGTCGAATTATTTTTTTTAGAAATTTGTGATATCTTAATTACGCAGGTCTCCCGTACATCTGTATTTTAGTAGCGTTTCAAATAGTATTACCGATTGTAAAATTCAGAAATTTGCAGTAAAAATGATAAAAAAAATGCCGAATTTACGTTTCAATTTCTCTTTTGGTCACTTCAAGTAAATACATACCAAGACCATTGATTGCCTAGTTTATGCAAAAATTAACTTTAAATTCAATTTTTCCTTTAATTTCTATTCACGTCCAGTTTCCGTCTATCGTTCCACTTTCTTTGAAAAAAAGCAGAAACGGGAATCACCTTTTCTTTTATGGAACGAGAGAGCATAGTTATTCATGCATTCAAGGATAAAATTCGTGACAAACATCATAAGTGGATCGTTTCCATAATTACCATTACCCTCTCGTACTTTTCTCCATTTTCTTCATTTTTTTTCAGTATCATTTTTCTATTACGGCCTACATACAGTTCCTATTTGTTGCCAAAGTTTTTACCCCTATTTTGTTCTCTCCAATCACTGTTACAGTGTAGAATTTCACCCATGAACTCCTATCAACCATCAACAGGGCAAACAGCATTAATATTTTCTGATTGGATGGCTACCGCTCTTCTGATATGCCGTCGTGCCAAAAAGATAGAAAATCCTTAATTTGATCCTGTAACGCTGTAAATAGATGAATGTATCGGTTATCTTTGATAGCAAAAATGATGGGAAGCGACGGCTGTGAAAATTATTATCTAGTGCATATCTCCCAGAAATATGTACGTGTGCAATATCTCTTTTACTACTTGGTTTTTTGATTACCCTAATGGTAGCGGAAGGGAAGGAAGAAAACACTTTACAAAAGTGCTCCCATAATCTGGTCTCATCTATTTCCCACTTTCACTTGACTGCATCTTGATAATGTAGGTTGCCTTTGACGGCCCAATACCAACATCGTTTTCCATCGTGACAACGTCTTTGATGATGGACAACACATGCAAATATTAGATTTACGTCGATAAAAGCAGATTGTAGGGAGGCACACACTTACTGGAAGTAGTACAACGTACGTTGTTGCATGAGAGCTTGTACATTGTCTGTCAAGTTGCATCGTCAATCCTGTCCTGTCGTTCAACTGGAAAATCGTAAAACAAAATGTGAAATGAGTAGTATTTTGAAGGGAAGATTTTACGAGTCGTAAAAGGGATGACCGAAGGAAAATCTGAAACAGAGAGATGATATGCTCTGACACACTTTTTCCTTGAGAGTTTTGCCTACTCTGTGTGCTATTACGATCTTTCCGGGCAGAGAGCCATCAATGTTACGACAACAGGAAAAACTGGTATGACAGAATGTGTCAAGTGTAAATGACAGAATAAAAGTTTCAAGGATTTCTAAGTTTTGTAGAGGCATTAAAATTATTGCATCGTATATTTTTATGGCGTTTTCAACTTTTATGGATTTCCCCCTGTTTCGTTTTTTCCCTGTAGTTGACCGAGCCAAACAGACTGTGAGACAATCCCTACGACGGAAGGGTCGTCCGTCGTCCATGAAATCAAGACTGGTGACAGCCGCCCCGGCGCTGGCTCCAATACCCGCAGAGGCCCCCGCGGAAACGCGGCCGGCGGCCACGTCGGTTACCCCGCTTTCAGAAACGTTTAAACATTCCAGATCGGACTACGGCTTGAGGCATCCGCCGCCGCAAGTGCTACCTTTCCGACCAGCCGCGGTACCTGCCTCTCCAAGCGTGCCGACGCCTAGTTCTACTTCAACGACTCCAGCGGCAGGGAACGGGCATGCTTCAACGAAGCCGCCGAAATACTCCTCCGGTGCGGGAACTCCTCAGCAGTCGTCGGATGGGAAAGGGGATGATCATCCTCTGGAAGGTTGTGTGATTGCGCCAAGAATACCTCCGCCGCCTACGTCGTCTACTGGGGGAGTTACCAGGTAAAAACAAACTCTTACAAAGTATAATACAATTTTAATGCTTACCTGTTTGTCCAAATTATATTTATTGTACAAAGGGTTAGGGACGCATGCATTTACAAGGATATACAAAATTGAACAAAGGAAGAAACATGTCTCAACCAAAATTGTGAATAAGTTAAACGCCAAAAACAGTATGTATTAATACGATCTTTTACATCTGCAAGCAGATTTAAATTGGGACGGCTATTAGTTTAAAAGGATTCCCTAGGTTCTGGGTTATGTCACTCGCGGTGGATAATAAAGAATCGTTTCGGTAGAAATATGGCGAAAGAGCTATATTAAAATACATTTCAACAAGTACACAAGAATAGGAACATCCACTAACGCCACTATTGTAAATCGCGGACTGATCGAGGTTTAAACGGTTTGGCATTTAAATTGTAGAAATTCAAAAAAATGATTTACATGATAACCTGACACCTGTGTTACGCCAGTATTTATCCGTTTGATCCACTAATGGTTTGGAGTATCTTATTACGTGTGCATTCTGTCATTCAAATTGCGTTGAACTTTTAAATATTAGTAACCTACCCCATCCCTGCCACATTACATTAGCCCAGAAACCGATTGGGATTTGTTATGCTTACTGTCCCAACAAAAAGGCATCGTGCAATCGATCATTGTAGCAAAACTGGTCTAGAAGCAACTTTTATTATTTTAGTACCATTCCCAAGCTCGGAGCGAAGAGAGATTAATATACCCGATAGGAATGGAATCATATTGTACAAGTTCACGCTGCAGGGAACAACTTTTCTCGGGGAACGGAGTAATAGTAGCAGTGGTATAATAAGAAGCTGACAAGGACCATGTGCTGTTATAATATATGCATTCATCCCAGTAATACCACAACACCACAACCCAGAAAGTTATATTTCCAATTAATTTTAATTAGCTTCTCCCTAGTGCACACCTTGCTTCATCATATTGTTCTTCCAGCTATTTCTTGAGCATGTAACTTGTACTAATGACGACGGAACAATATTACGTTGCCTCCTCCTTAGAAGAACAAAGGGTTAGAAAGAATGCACATCGGGTCTGCAGTAAGTTTAGCGTTTCCGAAAACCTTTCTGCGATAAAGTGCATTATCAGCAGCGGTTCGTTCATTCCATGCCAGATATAGGTTTACTCGCAACAACTTGCAGTTCCTACACATATCTTTTTAATTAGCTTCTCCCTAGTGCACACCTTGCTTCATCATATTGTTCTTCCAGCTATTTCTTGAGCATGTAACTTGTACTAATGACGACGGGACAATATTACGTTGCCTTCTCCTTAAAAGAACAAAGGGTTAGAAAGAATTTACATCGGGTCTGTAGTAAGTTTAGCGTTTCCGAAAACCTCTCTGCGATAAAGTGCATTATCAGCAGCGGTTCGTTCATTCCATGCTAGATATAGGTATACTCGCAACAACTTGCAGTTCCTACACATATCATAGTTAAGTTCAGGTGTTACAACCATGTACCTGCATACAAGGTTGGTTGTAGTGGTAATGCCTGATAATACTATATTATGCATCATACTGTTTGTAGTGTTTCCACTTGTACCCGTGTAGTGTTTCATTCGACAATAATTGGTGGAAAAGTAGAAATTGTAACTTATTGTCTGAAGAAAGGGAAATGAAGTTTACGATGGGATATGGGATGAAGCGGCAACAGACTTGCTTACAATAAGTATAAAACTGTTCTAAGAAACAGAAAGAAAGCGGATACGAATATATGTGTTTATATGTACCTGCCCCAGTGTGTTTGCAGTACACATGCCTTATTTATGGTAGAATTATATAATCCAAAGTTTTCTTGTATTTTACCTGTGTTCCATCCTCATCACATCATCCCAACAACACAGGCTATTAGCACACGGGGAGGTTTATGTTCCTCTGGAATATTTTATATGCTTTCGCTGTCGCTTGAGAAAAATCTGTGCTGATGTTAGAAATGCATTACACTTGATTGAACCGAAATCATAATGTCCTTCCGCCTGACTTGCTCAAGGAGAGTCTTCCTGCCTGTTTGTGGGAGTTTTGTAGCGTTTTTCGTGCAAAAGGTCAGCTTGGCGCTGAGACTCTTTATTTTATAGCGTACCCAACTTTCATTTTCTTCACCAGCAGGCAGGTACTCCTGTTTTTCCTTCCTACTGCGCGGCGTGTACGGAATACCCCGGGAACATTAGGAAATTTAATGGTTCAACTGTTTTGTTTTCGGGAGATGGAGTCTATCTGCAGAAGTTGGTAAAATGTATATTTGTTGATATGTGGAGGAAATGCACTTGATATATATATATATACTGGCGGTATATAGTTAATAGCTTGTGTGTAGTCGACCAGGTCCACGCCCTTGTCAAACTTAATAATAGAAGATTTAAACAGTGTAGAAATAGACAACGAATGCAGCAGGGAATTCTTAAATCAACGTAATCTTATTGAAACTGTGTGCATTGAGGGATTGACCAGTCAAAGAGTAGGATGTATACGGAGATATTATGAGACTCTTTTTCGTGTTTGAAGAAAATGCATCAATGGAAAACTAACCATAGAGCATTCAGTACATACATACTGCCCAACTTAAATACTTGTTTCATAAAATATTTAAAAATAATAATTAGACGGCGTTATCCACCCACTAAAGTAAGTAACGAAAGCTATTGCACAAATGCCTATTTTTTTAAACATTTTTTCACACAACGAGATTTTCCCCACATGTAGAAGCATAACTCCCACCATATTTAATTGGGAATCTTTTTAATAGGGCTCATGTCCTTGACCTAAGGTCTACATTTCAGGTTCTAGCAACTCATTCAGAAGTTATTGTTACATTATGACAGACGGATGTACCAATCGCATAAAATAATTTCAGTCGATTATGCATATTAATCATAAACATTAATCCCGTCTCAGGCCAGTCAGTCATTTTAGACTACATATACAATACATTGTGGTGTAACAATAAGTCAAGTAGTCTAAATACAGTAAAAGTGCGTTTTTGTAATGTTATAAGTGTTGTATTCTATCTCGTATGTATAGTCTAAGGATTAGACAAATCAAGTCGAAGGGAAACTGTATTCTTCTCTTGTTTGCCAGTTTGTATGCATTGCATTTATTTTCTAATTGCACATACACTCAAGTAATGGCCCCTGGCAGGTATTAACAACCCTTTTCAAGGAGGAAAGTGAGATAAATGAAACGATTCTGAACTCGTTTCTTTACGATACTTGAATATCTATGCATCCAGGCATCCATGGGTAATTGAGGGACCTATTTGTCGTTCTATGCCTATTTTCTTTCTCTTTTTGCTCCTACGTCGTACTTTAATACTAAAAAAAAGACTTTGGTACTTTTAAGGTTTCCAGAATTTCCGTCTTGTTATTTTACCACTGTTGTGCTTTACCACATATGGCGATTTGAGGGATTTGTCCGTTCGCTGACTAGGAAATCGTGCCTGACATGGGATTTATGGGAAAATGCTCTTAAGAAATGTCATTTGCAGGGAAATGCAATAGCAGCTATTACTATTAAGAGTGATCAGTGACCATCTTATTGATTTCAGTTAAACGACAAGTACTGTAATATTGATAATATGAGATGTTAAATGTCCGAAACAGATTGCAGTCCAACTCTTACATATAAAATCTACCATCTACTTAGGTTACTTTCATTCAATTTGAATTTTGACATGTGCAATCGTACGAAAAATTGGAAAGTTTGACATATTTTTGCAGTAAAGGATAGTGGAGAAAGATGTTCAACAATTTGAATGAATGATCCTAGCGGGATTATCATTCGTTCACATTTTGGACCATGCATGCTTTCTCCAACTCGTGACGTAGGTTTATAAAACCTTTGTGTTTTTCCTATTCTTGTTCAATTTAAGGCTATCCAAGACATAATTTAAGATATCTGTATACAAAGTTTATAAAAATTGCGTAAATGTCAAAGGTAACAGTGATGGAAATACTAGAGTAAGTTTAACAGTCTCCTCCGCTAAATTCGGAATTTTTCCTCTTCCTTCAAATCAGCTATCACGTAAATGCCAGGGATTTCTACTGGTTGCTTTAGTGCGTCACACTTAAACCCGGCTCACAAGTTTTAAGAGATTTTCCAAATGGGTAAAGTACCAGTTGGGAAAACGAATGGATCAAGTTGCTATCATTCCATCAAGTCAGAAAGGCTTTTGCTGTAATGTTGCTACTGCGTACAGCATCATGTACCTCTACAATCGGAAACCTCTACAATTTTTACAATGAAAGTTACAATTTTTATGAATTCAGGGAATTCGTATACCTTTAAACTGACAATGTGTTGTAAACTAAACCTACATTACGTTTTCAACACCATTTACTCACACACAACATGTCTTAGACATTGACGAACAAACCTATAGGTTTGGTATTGTTTAATTCAAATAATGAATCCTTTACGGCGTCGTAGCAGCTCAATCCCGTTCCCCGGTTTTGTAAGATTTCTCACCCCAATTTTTACACCATCCCAGTAGAATATACTAATAAAACTCTCCCACTCGCTCTTACTTCAAGGCTGCAATTTGACACTGTTTCACTTGACACTTTCCTCACTTCAGGTCAATGTGTAACTTAAAAAATTGAGCAGAATGGGAACGCCGTAGCAAAAAGACCCCCTACTGTTGCTACTACGATTCAGGGGAACAATGACGGTCACAAAACAAGCTTATGGTATCAGTCTAACGATTTCCTTTTCTTTCCATCACCGTGACATTTACACCACCGACACCATTGCCACTGGAATTATATCGCTGGGCTCCCCTGTGAACAAAAACGCAATTCAATATAACAACAATAATTTCACATGTGATCCCATCTCCTCCGCGAGATATCAAATAATCATTTATCGCCGTCTGAATTTATACCGTGGTACCAATACGCGCTACAACTCCCAATTCCTTGGGTATGCCATCCAATATCCGATTTTTCAGCGTTAATATCCTGTAGCCTCCCAGCAACATAATAGTCCTTAGGCCCACTTGTCGTTTTCCGTGATATGCCCAAGTCCTTCAACTATATCTGTATATATATGTTCCTAACTTTGCTAGAACAATCAGTAGATTTAGAGAGCTATTATTATTGATGCTTTGCGATGGTAACAGAAGAAATATGATAGATATATTGTATGGAAAATTATCGCGACTAAACAGCAATAAAAGTGTAGAGTGTAGAACATACAATCCTAACTGCATACAAGCGACCTTTGAAATAAAGCAACAATTCTTGTTTATATTTTTGCAAGAAACTGAATTGCCTTGTCTTTTCAGAAAAATGTTTCATCATACATGCATAATTCGTACGTTATTAGCCACATGATTTGGTGAATACTTATCTATTTTTGGTATGGTATCAAGCCGAAGAGTTTTTCTAAGGATGGACTGGTATTAGAAGCAGATGATAGTTCTTCTTGTGCATGGTTTCTGTAAAACTTATAGTAGCTTGTATGTAGCTGGAAGGTGCACGTGCATTTTTGATGGGAAAGCTAGCCCATAGTCCATTTGGGTTACTGTTTTATGGCAAC
>JAHZNE010002514.1:0-20061 GCA_027744055.1 Callyntrura sp. NNG-2020 | reverse complement strand
TTCAAATGTTTGGTCCCTGATGTCAGTTTAGGAGCGAAATGTTTTTGCACTACACGTTATTCAGTTTTCACCACAGCTGATTTTCCCGTTCCCGCTGAAGCACCTAGCATACCCTCTTATATTCAACTTGCGGCGCAATAATCATCAGCTGGGGCTTGTTTAGTATTTGCTATCTAACACGTAGCTTGCAGCTGAAGAACTTCAGTCCAAATTTCACTTCAGCGTGTTGAATAGGTCGTCGGCATACACACGACGAAAGTCCACAATACGGAACAAATGACAGTTCGACAGCTGAATAGTTATAGTGAGTAACTTTTAGAAATTTCCGATTTTATGATGATTTAACAATACTTGAAGTAGACCTGGACCTTCTTATATTTTGTGTTGTAAATATGTAACATTTCTAGCAGTGAAGGCGACAAGGAATTAATTTAGTCTCACTGCGTGCAGGTCGTGCAACCATCATTACACATTACCGCCATCACTTTCATCAACAAAAACGTTGCAGTTTTCCAACCCAACTTTTGTTCTGGTCAGTCACCAAAAATATAACAAATGTGCTCCCGGCTCGCACCAAACTAAACTAATGTTTTTTTGAATCATGTACATTATTTTCCGCGAAAATGTGATAACGAGGAAAAAATATACAATTTTGTACCTCACTGTGGCTAAGAATGGCTAGTGATCATGATGCTGTGAGATATTCTCTTCTTGGTGACAACGAAGCTGTTGGATCAGAAGAGGACTTGGACGAAGGCCCACTTCGTGTTTCCACAACAATGACACGCCCGTCGACGTCAGTGGGTCTATCAACCGTTAATGTTTTTTCTGGCCGTATAAGAGGAACACAGAGAATAGTCTTTCTGACAATTTTATCGGCCGCGTTTTTAGTAATAATATGGCTTTTATCGCATATGGAAAGTACAGGCTCACAATCACTGGAGATAGCTCAGCAAACGTCTCACACTCGGCCCAGTTTACTAACACTTAATACTGAAATGGTACCAGATGGGAGCAGCAAGGCGTCTGATGTACATATCAATAACGATTTGGACGATACTTTTGTAAGTTATCTTCAGGATTGTATAAAAAAAATAGTAGCTAGTAATATAAAATTGCAAAAATAATTTGGTTTGTTAATTTAGCAATGGTATCAGAAAAATTGTTACGCGGTGGAGCCGGGAGAACTTGGCAGGTCGGTTGCTGACGTATATAGGAAACTTCAATTGTTGAAAACTTCCAGCATTGAGCGATGCAGATTAATGTGGGATATTTTTGACAACATTCTTGGAATAGACAAAATTTATGCTCCAATTATTTTACCTGGACCATTCCAAATTGAGGTGAAAGGATGGCTGGACAATGATGAAAAGTTATTTCAGCAAGTCAATAACCAGGTAAGTATTTATTAGATTAAAGCATTAATTATCGACATTGACTATTTGTAGCTATTCCTTGCCAATATGTACCACGCAATATATACTTTTGCATCAACTTAAACAATTTTATGATGTAAATTAATTTTGATTCCCGTAGGTCATTTACAAAATAATTAATAAAGGCACGTATGAGGAAACAGTGATCAATCCTATTCGATCTAAAAGACCAGTTTCCAAGCCCAGTGTGGATCCCCTTACGTATATTAAAAATTTAACAGAAACATCACGTCCAAATTGTGATTTTTGTAAATATAAGGACCATACTGCAGAAGATATTTTCGGCAGGATAGATAATGAATATTCAGCTAGTTCTTCCAATACATTCAAGTTGGCCAAATTCCATGCATTGTTCTTTCCAAAGCAACATTACCCTTTGAACTTGACTCTACTACAGCTTCAGGATGTTTTTCTTCGTACCAGTAAACAGTGGTTTGACAAAGCTTATAGCATTGATCAAAGCCAACGTTTTCCAAGTTTAATGTGGGATTGTTTACCTCATGCTGGAGCTAGTCAAGTGCATCCCCACATTCATGGCGTTCTGGATCCTCATCATTACGTCGGAGCGTTTGAATCATGGCATCAAATATCCCTTCAGTATTACACTAAATTGAGGAGATCATACTGGTCCGATTTCATCAAGTTACATTTTGCCTTAGGACTGGGTATATCAAAAGGAGATGCTGTGGTTTTAGTACCTTTGGTAAATATTTTAAAGCATCCATACTAGGAATTTTATTTTACTTTAGAGGCAGTAAAATTTTGTTTCTCTGTAACATTTGGCCAGACTGCAAGGAAGGATCACGAGTTTATGATTCTGTCACAAAATTTAAACGAAGACCTCGTCAGCATAATTTACAGCGTTCTTCAAGCGTACCAAAATCGGTTAAATGTATACTGCTTTAGCAGTGGCGGAGTTTATCCAAAAATGGGGAACGATATAAAAGACGATGAAGCAGGAATGCCTGTGATACTTCGCTTTGGATCACGTGGAACATGTTCTGCTATAGCCTCCGACGTCAGTTCACTAGAGCTTTACACGGTACTGAAATATTAAATTTAAAAATGTATCATTTCAAACGCAAAGAAGCAAAAATAAACTACGAATTTTTCTTTTCATTTAAGGTAAATAATATTAATTCGGACTTCGCCAAAACTTTTGAAGGACTGATGGGAGAGATAAAATTATAATTACTGGTTTAAAGATTTAAGTGTTTCCTTTTACTGTGATGACCGTATACAATGTTTTGTTAATACATACCGATACCTTGTATAATGTGTAATTCATCTACCTATAACCCCGTTTTTACAATATTCGGCCTAAAACTTCAAAATAGATATATTCTTTCAATCATCCTATTGCTATATGAATACGACAGTATTTAATAACGTATTATAAACAGTTACCATTTCTGGACAAATTGTAATTGTGCTGGAAGTCATGTATGTCGATTATTTTTCTGTTCGTTGTTATTACTATTTATAGAAACCAATATAGAATTTAGAATAAAAGGTAGTGAATAAAAGTCAAATGATAAATACGCATGTTTTAGCACCCGTTTCTTGGTGCCCTTGGCGGTATTCACAACAAGAGTAAAATGTTGACTTGTGCCTTTTCCAGGCTAATTATGCATTGCTTTTATGTGCTCCATCTACAACTGATACGACTATAAAGACTCACGACTTGTCTCGCTCGTACCATTTTATCACACCTATGAAAGAAAATTTGAGCTACCACCATCACTAACTCACCGCTATCATGTAGCAATATGTTAATAACATTGGCCCCTAACACGCGACGACACAAAATAATTGAAAGATCAATCCACCTTCCTTTGCATGACTTGATCGTAACGCAGACAAATCGAAATCATCCGTGCATCCATCCGTCCATCGTCCATTATATGTATTTAGGACATCATTTTATCAACTGAAAATGTGCAAAAAGGTGTAATCTAACTAAATTGATGTACCAGAGGACAAAAAGGAAATATAAGAACGACGTCGTGAAACTGTTATTGTACAGTCACTATATGTACACGGTAATACTGACACGTTTACGTATATCGTATATGCGAAAAAAACGATAGAGTCTGCCTGCTACCGGAAAAAAATGAATTTTGATATCATAATTTTCGTAGGACCTTCCCAATTTGCAATCAACTAGATACCAATACAAGCAACTGAACTTTCATTTCATGACATACAAAAAGCAAGGTCACAGCGGTAGTTCAATATGTACATACTTACCTGTAAATAATCCAATCACTTAAAAATCTGCAACGTTCTAGTCTTCAGTTTATTCTTCGCGAGTGCACTACTGCAATGAAGGGTCTGCTAGCATTGAATAAATCTGGTCCGGGGTAATACGAGACAAAAAAACTTTATTTTTCCTAATAACAGCAAGACAATTCTAAGGCAACAGGGAGTGATCCGATTTTTGTTTTAATATTTTTAACACGTATTCACAGACCGGGAACCTATAACGGCCATCCCCTAATTAACGCTGTGAAATTCGACTACAGACCTGTAGTTATCCAGTGTTTCTTTAAAGGAGCTGACAAATGCGTGCTATGTACGGAGTTGCTATATGGGGACTACTATAAGGGTAATGTATTGAATGTATAATTTGTTTTAAATCCTTGAATTTTAAATATGGCATGAATTAAAAAAGGGAATGCATGTCCAAATTGCGTTCTTCATAATGCATTTAGACAAGCGGAAAATTCGCCCGTACTCTTGGTGCTTGCAGTGTTTCCGGTTTGCGCTTCCTTCACTACCACGTACTTATCTGGATTCGATCAAGAAGCATCGTCATTGCAGTTTTATGCATAAACACATAGACGTAGAAAATATAGTGTATCATGTTATACCAGACAGTCGTGTGCGTCGACTGAACTTAAAAGAGAAAGCAATGTGGAACAAGTACGGGGATATTCGAGACAGCAAAGGTCTTCCCTTCACGTAAATTTGCAAAATGAAAAGAGAAAAACAGGAAACACCGATACATCAATCAAACATAGTTTATTTACAAAAAAGTAAAAATAAAAGAATTAATTCTCAAGTCATGTCATTGCAAAATTAATGTAGAAGTTTTATCAATTACAAGAGTGTAATATCATCTCTCAGAGAACATCAATCATCAAAGTAGTAAAAAGATAATAGATTATACAAGAAACGCAGATGAAAGTATCATCATATCATATTATACAAGTTTATGTTATGTAGTTAAAATGAATCGTATCATGAATTATTTTAAAGTCATTAATTTTTTATAAAAAACAGGAAGATAATTGATAGTAAAAGTTGTGTAGCTTAATAGATATAGTAGATATACATATATAGATATTCACTAAAAGTGTACAAAGAATTTCCCTATTCTATTATGAAGCGTTATTGTGTAACGGTAAGCCACTATAAATCATATACGTTTTTTGATAACTCTTCTGTTATTGATGGACCCCTCATTAAAACTGACAAATTAATAAATTGATTCCACGAAGGAATTATAAAAAGTACTCTCGTCTCGGGTTTGTAACAAAATCATTACTTCTAGTTTGCATAAAACTATACAATATAGCATTTACACATTTATTTTATAACTTTTAAGGGCTTCATATCCAATGGATTTAATAACGTAAGTAAAACCATAAAAATTCCCTCAATATCAAATGTTTATAATTAAAAACAGCATGCCCTGCATCATCATAGCAACATGATAATAAAAAGCAAGCAAAATAATAAGATATAATAATATAATATATAATAAACTGTGTACGTACACACTAAAAAATCACACACACAACAACAATAACAACAATATGTAAAAGCAGATTTAAAACACTGGCGAAAAATTACAAAAAAATCAATAATAGTGCAAACTGATTAATTAACTTCATAAAATGAAAAAATATATGTACAACTTTTATATTAATAAAAAAAGGATTATGCAACAAATTATTAAAATGCAATCATTACAAAATAATGCATTGTGTGGAGCAAATATCATATTTTTCTTCTGGTGTCGGAATTAAGTTATTTTGCAGCAATTTTTTTTGTTGTGATGCAAGTAGATTATCGTTACTGCTGTTGTTGTTGTTGTTGCTGCTGACCCTTCATTGAACAAACGAATGCAATAAAGATAAAAAATGTTCAAAGAATTTGATTTAAAAAAGAAAGAAGCATTAGTATTTCTTACCGATTTGACCGTGGTTGTTGGCTAGGTCCTCCGTTTCTATTGTTTACAGTTTGTCTGGTCGTTCTTATGTGGGATGGCATAGTGTCGTTTCCAGGAAGAGTTACCGTTATATGGTCATCATCCGGTGCGGCATGTAAGTGAAGGTCCGGATGTTTGTCGTTATGATGGGGTGATCGTTTGTTTTTGCTCTTTTTGCCTGAAGACGGAAGCAGGTCAGGCACGTCGTCCTCAAATATGTCTCGGGTGGAGCGTCGCAGTGAGTTACCTCCCGGTGGACCAACATACGCGTCGGGACTCATTGTGAACTCACCATACATACGTCGGATCAAGGCTTTGTTTTCGTCGATGAAGCCTTCGATTTTTTCCCTATAAAAATACAATGTATCCCAAAAACTTTCAAAAACCTTAAACTTTGATATTAACTGGAAGAATAGACTAAAAACAGGCAATGCATTATTTTATTACAGGGGGTAATTGGTTCCGGCAGAGGGGCAATACAATTGATTAAGTCGCTTGATACATGGCAGTCCACGCAAAATTTCTCCGTGAATTTCCAGTCCCAAGGCGTACGACAACGCAGTCCACAAAATCTGCAATACAAATAATACAAATTATCAAAATGAATTGCATCGTTATAGGTAGGAGCTCATCACGGGAAATATTAAAAGTCTAGCAGGGTAGGACTGTTTTAGAAATACCATGATTTTTGATATTGAACAACACAGGTTCAGTCTTAAAACTTCCATAATTAAACAGAAACTGCTTCTCCAAACACCAAATCACTGTCCTTTTCCTGCGCGCTGCAAATGCAGATCAGTGTACAAGCACTGCAACACCACTACCACCACTACACGATAAAGACACGATGACACGCAATATTTCGATGAATCATGTACTTTTACTACATACTGCAAATGCAGATCAGTGTACAAGCACTGCAACACCACTACCACCACTACACGATAAAGACACGATGACACGCAATATTTCGATGAATCATGTACTTTTACTACAGCAATACGAGAACAACAGCGTTACTATAATTTCAATAAAGAAATGCATTGTTGTTTCATAAGCCCAAGAATACCCTGTACAATTTTCCAACAAAGAATCACATCCCATTTATGGTACACTACCTGGATTTTCTTGTAAAAACGCTGGTCATCATGACACAATGAATTAAACTCAACTCTAAAAGCTCTGAGCTACTTCCTCTTCGTTAACTGCTTTACCGAAACGACTTCCTTCCTTTGAAAAAGTTTTTAAAATCTTTTCCATTTGAATACTTTACTTTAATGCATTTCCACTACAACACGTTGCCACCAGGCACTACTTGTAACGCATTTTCTGATCAAGTGTCTTTGTATGCGTTCTGGACCATTTTCTGTACCAGTGGCTTGAGCACCATTGTAAAACTACCTATAATTTGTGTATTTAATAAATTGAACAACAAAAGAAGCTAAATTTATAAAACACGCTTAATGCGTCGCCTGCGTCATGCTCGTCGGATTGTTCTTTTTTCACGTACAGGGCTCCTGACTCCTACTGCTTAACTGGATAACATTGTGTGAGCAAAAAATGCTTCAAACGTACTTTTATACTTTTTTGGGGGAACAACGCTAATAATCGTCGTCACCCTTTTCTACTTACAAGAATATCAAGTGGCAGTTCATATAGGAGCCGTATAAGAGTAGTAGCAGTAAGTAATAGGCATTAACACAAAGCATTTTTACACACAACATCGCATTTAAGTATATTACTTTGTGTAATCAAAATAAAAATAAAAAGGAGACCTTCTTCACTTCATGAGACTAGAGTGAGTAGTACCACTACCAGCATCTTCTTCTTTTAATCTGCAACTTGAATTACTAGAAGACTGGATAGCCCTCAAAAATAAAAATGATGATGATGAACAAGAAGAGGCAAGGAACCAGTAAGTAACCACATTATTAATAAAAAAGCATCAAGTGCGGTGTACGATGATAGTCAGCTAAACCAAGTGAAACAATAAAGTGATCATCTTCTGTCTTTTTGTGCTAATAAAAATTTCCATAATGTAATCTTTTCCATGATATCGTCTCTACACGACGAAGACGACGATGATGATGATTATGATGATGGGCATAATAGTAGATTGTGGGCAAACTAAGTACTATTTTCGATTTTTCCAGAGAGATTTCAGTTAAATGCCAGCAGCGGCTGCCGTGTTGTAAGCCACGACACGACGATTTTTAGGTATGTTAAAGTGCTCGTCCGGCTCATTGAGATGTTCATCATGAGTTCATCATCACATCATAATGATAGCAGTGAATGGGGCATTAGCGTATTGTTATTTTAGAGGCCATACACCTTCTTCGTCATCGTCGTTGTTGTTGGAAGCAAAAGTATCTTGTAAAACTGTAGAAGCGTCCAATATTATGGTACAGCATTTTTTACCATTGTCATCATCATCGTCTTAAGTATCAGTAGCAAAATAATCCCAGCGTGGATTCTTACACTCTGTCCATCACCTCTTCTGGTGTGCTATTGAATCATTTTATTGTTGCATAATCTACAATACACTACTTACACAGCTCCCGTTCAAATATGCTGGCTATTGTAGCTGGTTAAGCTGATTCATGAATTATTGTTACTCGTCCAAATTTTATATTAAAAAAGCAGTAAAGCTTGAGTAGAATGATGAAATTATAATTAATTTCATTCAACATTTCCATTCCACACCCAAAAGACGAGGGATCGTGAGTAACCAGCTATTACAGCTACCACACCAGTAATGATAGGTTTTTCATTTATTGGTAGACGACTACTGTTAAGTTTAATGGTAAACGCTTATTTGCTCATGTCAACAGAAAAAATGATTTATTTTTTGTGGTAGAAGGAGAGCTAATACTGAACTTTATTTAGCGTTTTAGGGGAATCTGCATACACAGTTTTAGAGGAAACATATCTCTTGGTATCTTGATAATGAGTATCATATATTTTAAACTTGAGCCAGTACTGACGAAGGATGAGAGTGAAGCATCTTGATACACTGGTTCCGTATAGAATTACAAAAAGTGTCCAAAGAACGAGATTTGGCTTTTTGTAAAATATAAAAAACAAAGTTACTACCGAAAAAATACGAGTTGTAACGAGTTCCAGCAAAACGATTGAGAATTTTTCACAGGTGGTCGGTTTTTCTCTCTGTGTTCGTTAAAATACGCTGTTAAAGAGGCAAATAGCGAGTGAAGTCATCATGAGAATATCACCAAAAATGCAAAATGTCTTGTCTGCCCACAAATAACACACTTTCTTAATCAAGCTTTATATGCCATATAGTTTGCATGAAACAACCAGTTTTACAAGCAGACATATGCCGTATCCACCATCAGATCATGGACTGAAATTTTTAAAAACGACTATCAGTCCACACATATGCCGCTTCCACTTAGATTTATGTACATACCTACCAGAAAGCTATTTTTTATCAGATATTATCACTTTTACAATAACTTATCTTAATCACTTACAAACACACGTAAATAGTGTGTATGTAAGCACATGGGGAGAGATCTCCCAGATCTCTCCTAGTACATTTTGCATTTTACGAACGACGATAGAGAACCTCTATAGCCTCTAATGTGTACGAAATAAAATGGATTTTTGCACAATTTCATTTTAACAATGTCATATATAACCTGTGATAGAATCGTGAGAGAACCTGATCGGTATATTATCATCATAACTTATATTGATTGAAGCATCGTGATCCCACTGCGCTTGCAAACTGCCGAAAACATGCTGTGAACTGGAATGAAGTTGTAGCCGAGAAGAATTGTGAGATGCAAATATGCAGGCCAACAGGCACAGAAAGAGAGAGAGAGATGCAATAAAGAGCAAAATGTGACTTAGTGCTCCTGTGACCGACCAAGAAATCAAGCGTATTTTCCATGTACCAAATTCCAAACTGGTCCACCATCAACATGTGTTACGATTATATCACTGTTCTTTGGACTGGATACTAAATAGTTACGGGAAGAAAAAATAATACATTATCTATCTGCTGCTCATACGTTATGACCACACCATTTGTAACTGCGCATGGAAAAAATACAGTTGTGTGTTGCTGCTTTTTTTCTCGATTTCACGTTTCTCTCTCTCTCTCTCGATCCATCTCAACTTTCAAGTTATCAACAGTAAAGGCAACGTGTAATTTCGATAAATTATTAATTTCATGGGTCGTGACAGATGGAATATTATTTATGCTTTACTAATCCGGAAATACCAGGCCACACCTGAGAGCTACACAATAGTTCAATCTTTCGGTCCATGTCTACCATATACGTTCTTGATTGTTTTATGCGTATGCGTTTGTCTGTGAGTGTGTGTGCGTATTCTTCCCCCACAAAAACGCGATATAATATATTGACTGTGCATAACAGCATCATCAACAATGCCAGATGCTATTACTTCCGTATAATGTCAATAAATAAATCGGATTGATAACGACAAGGGTACTTGTAACGATATTTGGCAAATGTAAAACGTTGTTCTTTCTGCTGCGCGTCGTTGTGGTGTACATGAGTTGGGCAATTCCTTAAACTGCAAAAATAGCAGCCGAAAACAAGCCTACACGAATATTTAATAACAAATAGGCACATATCTGCATTTCTCTATTAAGCAACCAGCATAACAGCCACAGGTCTGCACTCGAATTATTAGGAGAACAAGATGGGATCTATTTCCTATCAAAGTAAACAGTACGATTATTCCTATCAGTAAATTAACAGTACACACTCATCAGAGTCATTTCTTGAAAAGAGCACAATGCAAGCGTATACAGAATACATGACAGGTTTTGGCAGTACGCGAATGGACACTGCTGCACTATAACTTCTGCCCGTGTAGTACTACTCGAAGAAACGGTGCTGTATTTTTTTCCTACAAGATCAAGATCATTGAGGGGAGATCTTTTATTATTGCAATTAAATGAGTTGCATTTTGTGGCCGTTTATTTCCTACTGTCTAAAAGCTATAAAACATTCATTTTTGAACGGTTGTAAACGAGTGTAATCATAAATATCTGCAGTGTTTTCTGTAGGTACAAGACATCCTACTGTGCCACTGCATTCCTAAATATGAATGTGTCTTGTCAGAAATAAAACTAAAGCTTATTCCAAGAACATTGCACGCCATTACGTACAATATGCTCCTTATTGTTCATCGGTACCATATCGTATCAAATGATAATGCGAACAACTACGTGTGCGTGTGTGTGCTTGCCTTCGTACGTGTACAAACATCAAGAACATCAGACGCTGATGACGACTCTTCTACATATTGATATACTAAACTGTAGGTGTATATGTCAATGTGTCACTCTCAATTCTCCTCCAATTTTATTTATATTTTGGCTA
This sequence comes from Callyntrura sp. NNG-2020, assembly GCA_027744055.1. Lineage (NCBI taxonomy): Eukaryota > Metazoa > Arthropoda > Collembola > Entomobryomorpha > Paronellidae > Callyntrura > Callyntrura sp. NNG-2020. The sequence goes on along the minus strand of JAHZNE010002514.1, from coordinate 9,031 downwards.
CTCTTCTCTGATCATTCTTAGGACCAGGATTTGGTCTGAACACTTGATATATTTATATGCAGTTTGGTTGATTTTTGGTGACAAAAAAACCGCGTTTCAGAGTATTTGGATGTAGGAAAATTGAAATTTGCCAAAATTAAACAAGTCTACCAAATACAAAGAAATATTCCGACAGTGATAATGGTCCCAAGACATGTGTAATGCACGATGTAATGGGCGCGTCCCTCTTTTTTTCACTGAAATTACTTTTGCTGCTTGCATTCCTGAACGCAACAGTTCTGAATAATATGGGTCGTATACATACGTATAATAGGTATATGTAGTGTTGTAAACCAAAGCTCATAAAAAACGGTCATACTTTTTTGAATTGCGAGTTGCCAGACGAAGCGTAATGAGACGTGGCAAATAAACACTGATGATCAAATGGCGTTTATAGTTGAGTTAGTTTATCAATTTGGAAAAGATGATGATAAAAGTGCCTGCAGTGCCGTGACCATCCGATCTGACAAGAAATGAGAAAGGGAGGGTGGATGGTGGAAAGGCTTTTGTAAAAATCAATCGGCATTTACAGATTAACAACTTTTATGTTCCCTAACAAGGTGGAGAAAAAAATGATTCATGAGCTGGTTAGCTAAAAATAAACGTTTGTCATTTATATTACACGGTCTTTTTATAAGATGACGATGATGATGGGTGATTTGAAGTTTATTGATTCCGTATTGCTGAAAGAATGCTGTGAGTAAATACACACATATTTTACTCAAAAGATCGTGATCTTACGTGAGCTTTTATATTAGCATGGCATTTCTATTGCTGGAGTTGACATAATCATTGAGTCCATGGAAAGAGAGGTGTCAGTCGACTTTTTATTCACCAAAATTACGATCGTCTTAAATACATAATAACCAGTCAATAAAAAATCTATGCATGCATAATTCAAGTTGCCACGGACCGAACGATCACCACCACCACTACCAGCAGAAGCAGCTCATCATCATTATCATCGTGAAGCCGACGAAAAATAAAATAAAAAACAAGTGTGATGCCTTTTATTGTATAAAAGTGTGAAAATATGCAGCAACGAAACAAATTGTTCAAGCACACGTTTTTATTTTCTGAATAAACGTCTAATATCCCACAGCTTTAGTCTCAGTGAACAGATGATAGATATTGGCATAAAGCAAAATTAAAAGCCAACTGTGTGTACACAATCAGCGTCTCGCGATCAACAAGCTCAATTGCACACAAAAAGAAAGAATGAATGAATCGTAGGGATGAAATTAGGAACGAGATCTTGTTGCTGTGATGCTGTCAATATTCTAAAAGTTTTTGATTGACTCATTGAAAAGTCGAGGTCCCTCCTCCTATTTCATTCTTTTATCATTATATTATGTACTAAAGTTAGTTAAATTGTGGACACTCAGGTTGCATATCATTTGTTCAAACAAAACACACTGCCAGTTAAAGTCTGTACAAAATTAATGAAAAGCTAATGTGATGTAAAAGAGATAAGATGACAATAAGAAAAATATGTTTGAGGTGGACAGAATAGCTATGCAAGTCCCAGGTTTGCCCGAAGTGTAAGCTTGCTAGCGAGTAGCCGAAGCACGTATCATTACGTTGAGAACCGCAAGTCATCGAAAAATAATGATAAAATATCGTGAATAAACGAGAAAAGGTCAAATGCCATGCGGTGCAGTAATAAAAGGGATCTTATGATGATGTCGATGCTGAATGCTGACAAGGTGATGACAAATTGATTGAAAAGGTGAAAAAGCCCAAAAACATTACCCACAGAACAGCCCCTTCTCCCCCTCTCCCTCTATTTTTCACGGAAAGAGACAGCTTTTGCCCATGCCTTTTTCTCGAAATCCCTTCTAAACATAAAGCCTAAACGAAGTTTATTAAAGGACAAGTTCTCGGATATCATTTAAATTTTAATTGCAAATCAAACAATTATCCTTACAAATGCATAATATACTGATGCTCTCTGCATGTGGTTACTTTTTTATGTTGTGTGCTTTTATTGTTTGCGTGGAGAACCCAAATGTCTTCTTGATACATTGATACTTATTCCGATGCACGACCGACCCTACCTTTTAATACCTCACGCAATTTATTTTGTAATTTGAATTTGTGCATGTCGCTGTTAAAAGTGTGCATAAAAACACGGACCTTTTAATATTTATTCACTGCTATTTTACTTGTTGGTTTGTCCACACGGTCCACACACACTTAGAGACCAGAAATAATTGTTCCGGTTGTCAATACTCCAAAGGAGGGTGAGACAGGGTGACAATGGCACTGCATTGACAATGACGGATCACTGAACCAAGTCATGCTTTTCAAAAGGAAGCATATAAAGCAGGCATTATTTGAAAGAGAATGAGAATCTATTATCGTAAAGTCTAGCTTGAGTGAGCACCATGAGTCATGTATGCAAAAAAAACGACAAAAATAAATGTGGTTCCTGCCTTTAGCACAATATGATACCTAGACGTAATCCAATAAAGTGCTGGTGGCGACGGAGAGCAATAAAGGGTAACGAAGATGTTTATTGTATTTTGCTATCACCTTATCATCATTAAGCTTACTCATCTCCGTACATCGAGTACCCCTTTTAAGTTTTAATATCTACTTTTTTAAAACAAGTGCCGTCTTATATTTTTAGCTATAACATTACTACAACCACCAACAGCAGTCGAACCAAGTGAATGTCACAATGCCAGCAACGATGTCGTCCTAAACGAGGGATATGCAACGTGTAAAAGAAATGATGCTTGGTTCCGTTCCAATAATGATCGTCTGGAAATTCCAAAATTGTATATTTATAACATTTATATGCAAAAAAGAATAATGGTGATCGTCATGATCACAGCCAAAAATACTCATTTTTTATTCCTCCTTGTATTTTTACAATTTTTAAAACCTACGCTGAGCCTCAAAATAACACGAAACACATGCCTTCACTGTGTATCATAAATGCCAATCCTGCTATATGCAGGAGAGAGTGTACGGATTTGCCTAAATTAATAAAAGGGAAATAAAATAAATAATATTGCAGCAATAATATTTATAGGTTTCAATGTAAAGAATATAAATGAGGCAGTATAATAATAGAGAGAGGGAGAGAGGCACGTGGGTGCGTACAGTTATGGTATTAAGCGACATCAGCCAACTCAATTCACTCTGAGGACGATGAATGTCTGTATTGTGTATGCTTTGTAGCTGTGCAGTCACATTTGTGGAGAGATAGAAACGGAAAATTGTTTATAGATAGACTAATATGTGACAGAAGACATGATGCGGATTTCGATAACCATGATAACAATGATGGTGATATGATTATTATTATATTGCTAACGCGTGATCCAACATTTGGTAGATTTTTATCATCCCACGTGTACATGGTACCTCTACAACAGGAGCCAGTTGCCGAGAGAACGACAAAACAAAAATCTTCAAAAAATCTGTCATTGTTACATATTTGATGATGCCAAGAAGCAACATATTTTGTTACGCATTTTTAATTCGTTCGTGTGTAGAAACAGAAGATTATGCTACGCTTCTCGTCTACAACAACCAGAGTCTTGTGCCATTGTGCCACAATTACACAGCCGTCAGAGTAGTGTAAGTACGACAGATTGTAAAGACTTAAAGCAAATAAAAAGAATTGTTTGGAAAAGTTTATAACATTCAGCAACACATCAACAGCATCACCGTCATCATCATCTTTCTGTATTATTGCCAACCAATCAGGCAATCACCATAAATAATGATTATGTTGCCATCTTACCATATCATGTCATGCATACTTAGCTCCTAATATGTCTATTTGAAGTAGCAAAGTCCGTATATCATTTTTATTACGAGCCCATCGACTAACGCAAGATTGTACTACTGAAGACTCTGCTTGTTCTCCACTAGTACTACTACTCCCTCGAAACTAAATGATGTACACACTTTTGATGGTTGAAATGAACACCTCCAATCCAATAACAATCAATCAATTTGACAGAGCGCATAATGATAAATCATCGTCATTGTTTGTAAGACTCTATTGTAAATTGAAATTCCAGGGCACAACCCACATCATCATCAGCACCGACATCACCAAACCATCCAGAAAATGTCATTTTATTTTGTACGACAAAAATATTTGAATGAGAGATGATGAGGTAATACTTTTATTTGGTCTAATGGTTTAGTTTTGTTACTGGAGAATTTTACACAACTTCCTGGAACTATGCATTCATCCCGTTTATGCTTGATTAAGTTGGGGTTGGTAAGTTCGTATGGTGGCGATAACGAATGTGGTTGTGAACGAATTTACAAACTTTAATGTTTTTGTCCATTTAAAAAAAACTTGATTTGAAGCTTACTATACTGCATATTATATGCGTATCACGTGCCACGTGGAATTTATTGGAAATATATTATTTCTGATCTGGACTTACCGGAATTTGATAAAAAGTTCCATTCTTCACCGATTGATAAGAGTAGAGAGGGACCACTGGGGCCATTCCATCCTTGGCGTAAATGGGTCCTTGAATAGGAGTAACTCTTAGTTTTTCATGTGATTTCTCTGATCCAGCAGAGGAAGAAGAAGATGAAGAAGACGAAGGTGGTGGAGCAGCAGGGTTTTGTTGATTGTTGTTGGCAGGATCGTTGTTGCCATTATTGTTATTGTTATTACTTACATTTTCAGCATTGCTGACGTTTGAATCACTATTGCGGATTAAGGCATCATCATCAGCATTGCTGTTACCACTGCTTTCGATAATGTCTATCGCACTGTCCGCAGCGTTACCACGACCAATATTTATGTCACTGTTTGCCCCGGAGCTTGCAGAAGCGCTGTCAACAATGTTTTGGGAAGATGGCTGCTGTTGGGGCTGAGGACCGCCAATGCCAAACTCTGCTGGACCCGGACCTGCATTTCCATTACGGCTTCTCGTGCTTGACTCACCACCGGAAATGTTCGGGCCACCACCGGCAATGTTAGGTATACTCGCGCCACGAGTTCCGGCGGGATTAATAGAAACCTGACCATCTCCATTAACATTTAATTGTGTTGTTTGCTGACCAGTATGTGCATTTGGGTCATCAATAACCTCGTGCAAGGAGAATTTTTTAGAGGAGGAGTGGAGTTGGACGTGATGGCCTCCCAAGGGAGCGTAATATTCTACATGTTGAACTGGGGCATAACTCACCACATGTGGTGGCTTCCTGTTCCTTCTTCGTCCTCTTCTTGGCTGTTGTGTTGGTGGGAGGCTGGGATCGATCTCAGCAGAGGCAACTTGTTCTGCACTGCCGTTACTATTTGAATCTTGAATTATAACATCAAACCCGTCTTTGTTGTCGTCTCGGTTACGGGAACGTTGCTGCCCTTCCTCGGGGACTACCTGGAGAACATGGGGCTTCAGTTTGACCAAGTTATGGCCTTGAATTTGAAGCTGATGTTGTTGTTGCTGAAGCTGAAGTTGCTGCTGTTGAAGCTGCAGTTGTTGTTGCTGGAGTTGCTGTTGCTGTTGAACTGTGGTTTGCTGTTGTTGCTGATATTCTGGAGGAATTGGAGCTTGCTGATTTGCAAAGTTCTCGTTTGGATTCCCATAATAATCTGTAGGAGCGTTAGGATTGTAATTTGGCACAATGGATTGCGGGATTTGAAGTTGCGCTGCGGCTGCCGTTGCTGGACTTTGAGGATTTTGGTTAACGAGAAGATTATTTCCAGCGGTTGTGTATGTCAAGGGGGATGCTCCTGTGGGAGCCACCCCAGCTTGTGAAAACCTATTGGTTAATGGGGATTGCCCATATTGAGGAACCACTCCACCACCCTGCACCCCAAACCCGCCAAAATTTGGCAGGGTTTGAAACGGGCTGGAAAAGTTAAATGCTTGCAGGAAACTCATTTTCTCTCTCCTTTATCCAGCAGAGAAAATGCTACCACTGAAAACACATTCACCAGAACACAAAATGCAATGGGGCAATGTCAGGAATAATTTATGCAAGTTTATACATCAAATATCCAATTCAACCTTTTTTGCAAAACTGAACACAGCTACAAAAACACAGCCACCTTTCTTTTTTATTTTTGAGTTCCGGCACCTCAAGGTCTATAAAGCGTATAAAATGTCCTTGAACTTGATATTTCTTCAATTTCCGTAAAGAAAGTCCCTAATAATTATTTTATTTGATCTTTTCTTGATCCGATATATTTCCCTATACATATTTGATTTTTCAGTTTAAAGATTTTTACTACATTAGCACCGCGAATAATTGTTTCTACTACTTATATTGTCGCACGCAGATTAAAAAGTCACTTTTTTACCAATACGAATTTTAAAATACCTTTCTCTAAAAACAAAAATTTTACTTTTGAATATTTTTCAACACGAGGTCTTTAGCAGCAGCAGAAGAAGCCAATCTCCACACTTGTCTCCACGCATGTGCGTGTTTCCTCTACAAATGAATACTGACGCGAAGGGTGGGATCACGACTGACCTAAGTACCACTATTAAAACCAACTACCAAACAACCAACCCCAATTTTAAGCGTTACTCTAATATTATGAATCTCTCCTCTCTCTCTCTCTCGCTTGATCCTCGCTCTTTTGCCATTAAGAACAATACACATCAGTAGAACATCTTGCAAAAAAAATCTGTCTCACGTTACGTTTATTATTGTTGGTGTGGTTAGAAATGACGATGAAGATTGAGATGATCGCAAAACACACACACAAAACTCTAAACAATGACAAGGATGACGCTGCATTCCGTCGTAGCAGCACTAAACTATTATCTTCACTTTACTACATACTTTTATCCATTTCATCCGTTGTTGTGCTCTTCGTCTTATTTCATTCATGGAATAGTTAATAATATGACAATATGACGTTGACGATGATGATGATTAAGGTAGTTTAGTTTTAGTTTATGATAATATTCCAAACAAAAATGTATACCAACGACTGCTTTATTGCAACAGGTAGCTTGACAAAAAATTGGAGGCAAGTTTTGCTACTAGATAGCCTGCTACTAATAATAGTAATAGCCGTAGTAGCAGCCTACTATTTACTATTCCCAATTGCTACTGCCACTACTTTGCTCACTTTACTTTTTCACCATTTAGTAGTTTACCACCACTGCTCACACACACACATACACAGTTTACTTCTTTTCTTCATCACCATCCACCTATCGTTGTTATCATAGTTATCATCATCCTTCTCGTCGTCGTCGTCTTTAGTCGTCGACGTCTCATCTATCTCATTTGCATTCAGAAGGGATTCAGATGACGATGCCGATAGGATCATCATCATCATCAAAAACTATTGTATATCCCTTGTAATCTGGTTGTTGCATTTACAGATTTACACAATGTAATGCACACTGTTATCGTTACTGTTTTTTATTGTTATTGTAGCATAGTTTTCATTGTCATAGGTATCCTATCATCCTAATGAAACCAATAGGCCTAATAAATGTTCTTCTTAATGTCTTTTTGCGCATTCGACATTTACAAGTGTGTGTAGGAACGTGTAGGGGTTGAAAAAGACTCCTCTCAGAAGATCAAGGAGAGAGAGAGAGAGAGAGAGAGAGAGAGAGAGAGAGAGAAGTGAGAGAGATGGAAAAATGTGGTTGCTGGGACTAATTTAAATTACGTACAAGATAGATTGGAAGATAGTGGAAAAGTCATCATCATGATTCACATACAATGATCCACGTTGGATGTTGTTGGTTGTAAAGTCAAGTAGAAAATTGTTTAAAGTGAAGAAAAAAGAGGATTGATGATGCGGATGAATATTGGATGCCTAGGCATTTACTACTGCCGCTGCTGGTTCAGAGAGGAGGGATGGAAAATGGTGGACTGACGCGGTGAGGACGACGACGATGATGAGGATGGTTATTGCTAATAATTTAGAATTTCTTAGGTATACACCACCAAGAGACGTTCATATAACGACGACGACGTATGAGCTAGAGTGAATACATTATTAGCTTCGTTTAGTAGCAGAAAGTAGTGAGTAATGCATAGGGGATGAATGCGGCGTGTTTTTTTTGTAGTAACTTTGATGACGACCACGACGATGATGATGATTCTTCGCCACATTTATAGGGCAGAAGGACGTAACGTGCCTTTGATCTTCGTTACTCGTTACATGCCCAATGCTTTGCCATGCCCAAGTCAACAAAATAGATGTAAGTCAATTTTTGTGCACTTTTTTTATTACCATCATCGTCATCTTCGTCGTCACCGTCATCATAGACCGTAGGCATTTTGGCAACGAGGCACAGAAAAAGTGCCTTAGTTTTGTAATAATAATGATGAAGCTGTATGCACAGGAGGCTCAATAAAAAATAAAAATGCATAACCATTTTGGTGCAAAACGAGGAGGATTTTAAAATAGGAGAGCATCAAAAAAATCATTAGCTTGCGCCATTTATTCAAAATTGGTATCCAGTAAATTATTGTAAAAATAATAATAATGCACCTACTTATGTGGGTGTAACGTAAACGGCGATTGCGCTTTTTTTGATGCAAGATTGATTGAGTCATATTAGAGTTTTTGAACTAATATACCGACTTGATTATAATGATTTACCTTTTTCAGGCCATACCATCGATCTAGAAGAAATCAAACACACATGTCAATTAGCGTAAAGCCCCCCAATAACTTTGTTGTGTAACGAACGACACAGCAGAGCAGCAACTCTTGTGGCTATTGAACGTTTTATCAACACCGGTTGGCTTGTACCTCTTAAACTATTCTAACATTACACTGTTCTACTGTTCATTACATATTAGATTAAGTTTTTTGGAGTGATTTTAAGCTTAGTAGCATACCGTAAGTGTGATGATGGTGTGGAAAAAAAATCATAATAGAAGTGCTATTATCATTTTCTATACATCTCAGAAAGCCCCCTCTACTGGAAATCATTCTTGGGTTGTGTACAGGAAGTCACGTCAAGCTATGGAGATCTCATTAAGATTTAATTCTTCTATGATGAGCGAATGAGTGGTGTATGAT
>JAHZNE010002513.1:0-13993 GCA_027744055.1 Callyntrura sp. NNG-2020 | reverse complement strand
ATTCTTTTTTCACAAACGATCTGCATGAGTGTACGGCAGCCTCGCAACCTCCTTTGGTTCCAAATCCTAATTGGGTGGGGTTGAGGTATGATGCCATTACATCTCGTACTGATTTGCAAGCTAGACGTGAGGTTAATCTGCGCAAAGTTCCACCAACAGCAATCGGACGAATACCGTCATCCTTTTTTTCTAATGCACATAGATTCGCCCCAAAGAATAATTTTCTAATTGACTGATCTATTTTGCCTTTTAGGTATGCATTTATATTTGATTGTACAAGTTAAACCGTGAGTTCTAACACCGATATGCGAATATCACCGTTCTGTGTGTGACGAATGTTCCCATCCCACTAATGATCGACACTGACCAATGGGGTTTGTATTACATTGATGTTAAATTCTAAATTGACTCGATAAATAGGTGATGTAATGGCGGATTTTTTTTATTGACGAACAGCAAAATAAGGTCAAATAGAATAGAAGTTATTTTTGCGTGCCATGTGTTTTGTTGGCGTGGTGGTTAAGGCAGCAACCTTGACAAATTCAAAATTGTGGTATCACGAGATCGAATCCCCGTGTGGGGAACTGTTTGAATCCGCCACTTTAACATCAACCTAACAATATCATATGAGTGAAACGATGCCGTATCGTATGTATGTATACCTACCTATCCAACGTCCATAGTCAACGGAAACTGTGGTATAATTATATTGAAGGGTTCTGAGCGACAGCGTTTTAGTTTAAGTTTTAACTCTTTATTAACATTCCTTCAATTTACAAATAGGAATAACTGCTCTACACTTGAGCTTACAACGGGTAAGAGTGGAAAGAGAGAATGGTTGTGATGGAATGGTGATGCGAGCCGAGTGCTCGCATTCTCATGCTTTTCGCTCCATTCTGGGTGCTGGTGGCTCCTGGTTGGCTGCTACACACTTGGTGACGGCAAATTGGTGGTTTATGGGTTGCCGGCTCATCAGGGTATTGTGGGGTATTGTGAGGCATACCTCAGAAACCAGCAATTCCCCGGCTCAGTTCTGTACTTTTACTATTACCACGGGAAGCACATTCACTGTTGACTGTCGGGTGGATGGAAACTCCTTTTGTCGTCGGTACGGTACGGGTGTCGTTCCGTATCACGATCAGATGATCTGTACTTGCATCCGCATCCGTGCTTGTTTTGTTTATATGGTGCACGGAGGTCCAGTAAACTAGACTGGCTAAAAAAAAGTTCAGTTTCAGCGTGGTACTTGGTAGTAAGTAAAAGAATGCAAAAATGCAACTAAAGTAAAGTCACAGAAATAAAAACAACCTTATAGACACAGTCTGAAAAAGGCTGTAATTATCTTTACTTCATACTTATAATATTGTAATCAATTATCTGACAAATCCATATATCTGAATTCTGAATCTGAATCCATTCAATTTTTGACGGAAAGTTTTACTGTTGACTTTGAATTTTTATTTTGTTGCGACTCTTAAATTCAAGATTGAATTTTGAAGGTTTCACTGTGTACACGATACAATCACACCACAAAATTCTACGAGTCAACGTTCGAAGCCGTCGTCTGTCTGAGCTAATAATTTCGTTTATTGAATCGGCATTTTATTTAAAACAAGCAAAATGACAATTAATTTGTGGAGAAATTTGAAAACATTTTCCTTGTTTGGTAAAAATTTGGTGACCGGATCTCAGCAAACACGTGTAAGTGCACTATGCTTGGAATATGAAATGAATAATGAATATGAACGTTAATAAAGACAATTACAAATTATGCATATCATATCGAGAATTTAGTTATTTAGTATGTGAAAATTCTTGATGAAAAATACAAGTAATTTGTACTGTCAACTGTTGTTGTTTTCAGACTTTATATGTTTTGGAGAGGGTTTATCCTGCTCCACTTTCCAAACCGGGAAAACGCCCTTCGTTGCGACCGAAGCATTTTGTTTTCAACCTTGTAAAGGATGATACAACTGATGCTCCAAAATTAATGTCTATTGTGCTGAAAAAATATGTTGAAGGTATGTTGTATGTATTAACTGTTGGTTTCACAATTTTTGTGTATATAATGAAAATTATCAAATATTATAAGTTAAAAGTTAATTATTAGATGTCGGCCAACCCGGTGATGTAGTCAAAGTTAAAGAACCAGCTGCACGATTACTCCTTATGACAAACAAAGCTGCATATTTGTCGAAAGAGAATGTAGAAAAATATGTCAATCCTGATGCACAGCAGAAGACTTATAGCTCAATATACGCAGCGACGGTATGATAATTGATATTCAAATCTTTGTTTTCTGTTACTTTTGTTGTGCTATTGTTGATATATTTCACAGATTTAAATTTTGTTTGTACTAGACTGTAAATTTACTAAACAAGTTCGTACTAAATGTAAGTATGAACAAAGAACAGTCTTGGACATTGGAGCCTTGGCATATCAAGGCAGCCTTTAGAAGAGCTAAAGTCATAGTCCCGGAGTCAGCTATTACAATGCCAGAGCATACTTTATCTGGACCAGATATGGCATTAGAAGGAAAAGAATTTTATATTACTGTAACTGTAAGTTAGTATTTGTGCTGTTGTTTTGCTTTTATTTATTGCTGTTATCCGTTACACTACCATCATTGTCAAAGAACTATACATTTCGTGTTGTAGATTAATGGCCTGGAAAAAGTCGTTGTACGATGTCGTATTCATCATTGGGCCACAACTGAAGGGGATAGACTGCCACCGGTTCGAGATCACTGGAAATTTCCTGCCGAAACAATATTCGCGGAAGATAAAGAAATTAGCAATTCCCTTCTAGAAATGGTGCCCCCTGTGTTTGTAGATGATGAAAAATCTGCTATGAAACTGCAAAGAATATTAGCTAGAAAACGAAAGATGTAATATGTATATCAACATAATTTTTGTATGTACAGTTGACAGTGTATGTCGACAGATTGCACAGATACATTATTTAGACACTAAAATAAATAGTGGTTTATCAGTCAGAGACATTTTCGTTGCTGTACTGTGTATAACAGTTTGAAATAATTATTCTTTTATTTCATTTATTTATTTTTGAACTGATAAATTTAACTACATACATCATAATTTTCATACTCATCAAAATTAAAACTAGTTTATTTTCTTGTATGTAATATTCTTGATTTACACGTAAAAATACTACGTTAACTACGTATGAAAATACATATTTTATACCTCGAAACTATGAATTTACAAAGAACCTCAAACGATTTAAATGTAACAACTTCCTATACCGTTATGTCCTAATTAATTGATTAGATAAATTGTTTGCCAGCACCAGCTTATACAGCAAGGTCGTTGATTACTCTTGATGTTTCGGATTATCCAACTAGATTTAGTTATTGTGTCATAGGTACTTATAATTTGGGCGAGAAACCACTGGCGTTATTACTGGTGCTGCCCGAATCGACTCCATTATTACGAGATTCGGAATGCGAAAAGAATGGGTGGTGTCGTAAACTAGAAACTTCGGTCTTCGCAAGTTCGTTTTTAGTGAATTCAATGTCTCGATGTATTGCAGACTTTAGCTCCTCTACAACAGAAGTGGTCAAAGTGGAATCATTTTGACTTTCTTGTATATTTATCTTTTTTTTTAATTATGAAGTGAAGCTCCTTCACCGAAACCGACATCTTTTTACACGCAAAGTATTTGTGTTTATTACTTACCTATGTTGGAAAAGTTCATTTCGTCCCTTATATATCCAACCATGCAGACGTTTAACATTGACCCATAGAAATCATTCTGAAAATTTTGTATAATGTGAGTTTCCTGTAAAAAAAGGAGTAATTTCATTAATTTTGAACAAACATATTTTGACATACATAAAAAACAAACATTTTGAAAGAAAAAACTCTGAAATATCATCTCATGATAACGATAAGTACTTTCTTTGGTTGGCTGGTACGTACATTGCTCTTGCATTTATGTATACAACTTTTTCGACGTTATTGACAAATAATTTTTAAATGTGCGACAACTTCCCGTAAGAAATGAAAAATTAACTAAAAAACATAATATAATCCCTATCGGGAGTTTACGTTACCGACTACGACTAGTGCTATGTGATGTACGAAGAAAAAGTTTAAACAACAAAACAACTTTTGTATTCACCAACTAAATATTGTTGCTACATAGTACATATTGTCAGTATACATACAAGGGGTATTGCATATGCATATCGCAAATTTATTTTGAAGGAAAAGATCATGCATCAATTGCATCTAATTGATAACACAGACAATGCTTGCTGCTAGTTCCGTCGAGCATCGCTTCACATCTCGAATCACATTATCCAATTTATTGTGTTATATACGCAAAATTATTGTTTGGAAATTTTATTAACATATATATCTCTTCATTGCATATCACATCATGCTTACAATCTTACAAATGTACTGGCTACCGGCTAAGAAACAAGAATGATGTGATCTCTCTCTATACTCAAATACTCAATTCCTATCAATCTAATCCAGAGTCTGGATTCCAGACTCACAACAAACAAATTTTCATTATCTAGCCGATCCCCCAAATATTTCTTTGCATTGCGTATTTCTCTCTTCTACGCGTAGTAACAAACAGACCACAAGCACAATCGTGACATGTTTTGTGCTGTGGCCTGTGAGTCAGAGTGTGAGTGAGCCAATAAAGTGTCCAAGTGAAATACTACAGCCGAAGAACACCATATAAGCGTATCACATGTCAAATGTTGTCTGTGAAAGATTTAGACTTTTAATCATTTTTGGAAACCGTCTTTCAGGAATGTAACAAGTTTCGTTAAGCAAATCCAAGAAATGGTAAGAGATAACAATTTCTTGATCAGAAATCAACCAATGCAACAAACAGCTCACACAGGGGTTGATAAGTCCCATCATTCTATGGGAGAGAAAACTGGTTTTTACCCCTCTTTTGTTTAATCCAGAGTCCATTTTTATTTAAAACATAAAATTAAATTCACGGGATTGCACAGTAGGAGAAAATAAAAGTTGGTAAATCTAAGGGGAATGCAGTCTATCTACAGGATAGGATAACGTGCTATTATAGTCAAAAATTGTCATTCTGATTATATGTTCTTACTGAATTTAATAATAGAATTTTCTCGTGAATAATTTTCTCACAAAACTTTAACTGAAAAAGGCTACAATGCGGTTAGTGAAATGTACTTACACATATAGTAGTTATTACAGCAAGATTTAAGATTAGATTATATTATCCAAGACATTTGACATGCGCTTACCATAGATTTTACTTGGTTTCCGAAATAAGGATTCCACCCAATTGATAGGCAACACTCATAGACAGGACCTTTATCCACTTGTGCAAAACCATAGTAAATCCCTTTGTTCAAATTCTCAGGTAGTTGATCTACCACAGTCTGTTCATAATTAGCAGTTGGGATCCCCAAACTTTTAGACCCTCTTCCAAATCCTTTCACCACTTTCCCTCTTACAAAATGCGGAAATATGTTCTTCATTTTTAGATGGTTTTCCTTTTTACTGGTCAAAATTGACCAAATGGGCGACTGTACGTGAAGACCTTGAAACTTGCGTGATATCAACAATCAGCAACCTCGCCAACCAAACCGATTGACAGTTGTCTGTACAAGTTCGCTTCACAAAAGTTGTACTCTGCTATAACGGTTTACAATAATGTGTACATATATTCTTAATTTTTAATGCTGTACAACGTACTACATACAGCTGTTGTGATAAAACAGGACAAGTTTCACACGGTTACTAGTTACTGGTCTTGTGGAAACGCAGGAACAACTTGGGGACCCTAGTTTGTAAATGTTGTGTCGCCTGTAGTACTAATGTATACTACGTACAACGTACCACACCACATGTCTATTGAGGGCTCACAGAACTGATTTGGGTTTTTTCACGATTTTCCTTGAAATTTAGACAGTCAATTGATTGATGACCAACATATAGCACAATAGCACATAGGTATGTGAATGTGATGCATCCTTGTAAGTTTGTTGTAAGTGAATGACTGGTCACAAAGTGTAAAACTAGTAATATTGAGAAAAATCGTAACATACTATAATATCATCGTGGTATTGGTATATTGTGTTTCATTAGAAAAGACACATTTTTTCTATTCTGGGATTTTCTAGTTTTTTGTTGTGTTGTAACTTGAGTAAGCAAATGTGTTAACTCTAACTCTAACACCAAAAAGGAACCAAGCATCAACCTTATAAGATGGCAACGGTAAGCATAAGTATTTTCATTCTCGTCTATAAACGGTTAAGGTTAGCTGCGAATTGCGTTACGTTACGGTAGGAAAGGGGTGGTATATTACTACTGTGGCACACCGCGTGTACTTTGGACTTATACTATATTGCCCCTTATAAAGGAATATCAAACACGTTTTCTAGTTTGTACTAATGTCCCCCTCAGTCCTACAAATTTCTATTTCTAACCCGTACACAGATAAACGACACGATATACTGCAACATTATTTCACGATGTGTAAATTTGCAGCACAATATTATGCGGGGAAAGGATATTGTACGGCATTACATGCGTATTGTATGCCGGTATACCTACATCACGATATACTGCAACATTATTTCACGATGTGTAAATTTGCAGCACAATATTATGCGGGGAAAGGATATTGTACGGCATTACATGCGTATTGTGTGCCGGTATACCTACATATAATATCGTAGTAGTAATATAGCGCTGAATGTTTTGTTAAAAATAAGCTTCAGGGCAGAAATCTTTAAACGCGCATGCATGTTAAATTAAAAACACATTTGCCTAATTTTTTACTTATTAAACCTTATAATATGTAGCCATATAATTTCATTCATGCATAATTGTGCTTGTCTCTCCTCTACCGCAGGTTACTGCCAAAATAACAGGTTTTCTTGCGTAAAGCAGGTTATCACAATGGACTTTGAACCTAATCTCTACTTGTGTTACACTTGTCATATTTATGATTACATCCCTTCCTCGTTTATACCTGCTATACCTTTAAACTTTCTCATTTCATTAATTAAATATGTACTATATTTGAACAGGAAACTAAATTTTCCTCACACTTGTCCCACAATACCCCGAATTGCATACACCTACCCTGAATTAGCAGAGAAATGTTGCGTTTTCCTTCATGATTTTGCTTATTTAAAGCAAAACATTACTTATCGTTCATTTTGAATAATTATATATTAGCAATAAATTGCTTGGTGCCATTCAATCTAACATTATTGTCTCGAATGTGGCTTTTGTTATTATTACTACTACTCGGATGTTATATTGAGCTGACATGACGGTTCACGTTTGTGACCCATAATTATGTTATGTATATATGACTATTAATGCTTAATATGGCTTTTCATGCATAATGCATATAGAATTAGATTAGAGCATGTGTTTTATTACTGTATTACAGAAGCTGAATTGGAGAAAAATTGTAAGTTTGGGGTCAGGGGCGCTTGTAGCAACCCTTTCAACAGCATATGCTTTCAGTCCAACCTCTGGAGAAGGAACGGTAGGGCACTCTGTTAAATTAGAACCCAAATCGGGCTCGAATTTGCGTGTAACAGAAGTATTTGCTCAGCATGTGGCACCGCAGGAAAACAAAGAGCAAATATTGAAAGATGCCATTCGAAAATCTACCTTCATTTGCGAACGCATAAAAGATGAAAAGGGGCTCCCTGGATTAACGATTGGCGTATCAGTTAACGGGAAACTGGTGTGGCAAGAGGGTAAAACCTTATACACTGATTTAATTATGCTACATTTACTGCAACTTTTGAGTTTGAGTGTTCACCTACTATCACCAACTAACACCTTTATTATGTTATTATTCACAGTAAATAATAAAAACTATGTTTATGTAATACCCATCCAAACATACTTGCCAACTTTTCCGGAGAAGTATGTAAATGGTGAAAAGGTATTTACACATAACGATGAAAGGAAATTGTTTTTAACACTTTGACTTTTCTACATAAATTTAATGTTTTGTTTTGTATATCAACCTCCGGGCAATATTTTTGTAGGTTACAATTACTACACGACATTTGCTTAGCCATTTATCGGGAATTCGTCATTATACGAAAAAAGAGAATGAAAAAGAAGGCGAAAAGGATGAAACAACAACAAAAGAAAATAAATCGAAACCTTCAGAAAAAGAAAATTCGAAAAATAAGAAACGACAAAAACGTTCTGAAGAAGAACTGAAAATTCCCCAAGAATTTCTTCTGAAAGAAAAATTTGATTCGGTTGAAGAGGCGATGAAACTCTTTCAAGAAGATGAATTATTTTTTAAGCCAGGTTTGTTACAAAAAACACTACATACAAACATACATGATGCAAATTGATTATAAGTATAATTACTCCCGTAATGCGTTAGGTACCAACCATCATTACACCACCCATGGCTGGACGGTGGTGTCCGCATTAATTGAAAAACTTACTGGAACGGAATTTCCCACACTTTCCAAAAGAATGTTCGACTTTTGGGGGTTGAATAATACCACACTAGATCTTCATGAACCTCTTATTTACAACCGAGTTAGGTAAGTTCTTACTTGCGCATTAAACGAATTATTTCAACTAACGATGAAAGATAATTCACTTTTTTCTTCAATTATCTCAATATACATCTAGATACTACAATCGACACAAGAACGGCCAAATAATTAATGCTCCTTATGTGGACAATTCCTATAAATGGGCAGGAGGTGGCTTCATTTCAAATGTTGCTGATTTGACTCAATTTGCTAATATTTTGATATATTCCATGCAAACCGCAGAAGACGATTTAAAGAAATTATGTGGTATGTCTTTTGTATTTAATGCTTCAATTTTGCATTTTGTAATTCTACTTTACTTGATGTGCATCTACCACTTTACCGAATGAAATACTTGGGTGCTGCTAGTACACCATAACTTAATATATTGTTTCTATCAAATAATTATAAGTATAATTTCTAACCATTTCAGACAAAGGACTTCCTAAAGAACCATATTTAAAGCAGTCAACTATGAAGGCCATATGGACGGGAAATCCGGTTGCATTCAGGCCGCATTCTCCCGATAGTCTTTATGCTATGGGATTCGTAGTCTCTGAGCCAATGCGAAAATGCATGTTTTGCAAAGAAAAGGAATTAATGTCAGTCCAACATGACGGTGGAGCAATGGGTGCTAGTTCGATGCTTTATCTGACGTTTCCCACAAATTGCAATAAAAGTCAATACGACTCTAAGTCAAAAACGCCCAGCAGTGACGGAAAAGAACCTGATGTGAAAGGTGTGGTTGTCGCAATGATAACAAATATAACAGGAGCAGGAATGGCAAAAGCTGCCGAAGAAATCGCACATAATTTTAAAAAATTAATATAGTATTCGGCAAAAGTTATTATTCGGTATTAAAAGTATATTTTTTCTATCATGAAGGTAATTACTTATATTACATTAATTAAAACACACGGGAACATTAAAATTTAGGTAATTTGATTTATCTTCGGGTATTACTATTACTTTTAAACGCAAGTAAAATTTAAATATTCATGCAATCAATGAGCTTCAAAAATACAGGGATGTGTAGAATGTGATCTGGTTTAGCGATCTTATCGTAATTTACTTTGAACTATGAGTTACAGGTTAAGCATCTCTATCCAAACGGTTTACGATATACTGATAATGTGATAACAAGAGTTGAAAATTACTTTCCAGCTCTGTCTTTCTACTCGCATCGTCCAACTGTGCTGCGGTTTGAAGTTCGGTCGAATTAAACTTCCTCCTCATCATCCTCTTGATGTCAGACTGTTGTTTCTTTAAAATAAAAATCATATAAACGTTAATGAAGAAAAAATAGGAAATACAAAATGATTATAATATGTAAAATATGCTGAAAGAGGTTACTGTTACTACTACAGTCAAACTCAATCACTTCACCTAATTGTAAGTAGAAAATAAATAAATAAAGCTTACTTGATATGGTATATTTAGTCTGCGTTTTACATCAAGACGGTATTCTTTAAACTCATTCTGATTATGAATGTTTGTAAAGCGAAGTCGGATAATTTCATACATTCGCCTAGCTTGACGCTAATATAAAATAAAAACACATTTGCACATCAAACGTATTCTTCGCACCTTACAAAGATTAATTGACTAATTTTTCAGCCTTACCACTGTCATCTTCAGGGTTTTTTTCGCTTCATCTGACATGTCTGTAGAAAATCCCTTTTTTATGGTATCTTTTGAGTAGGAAGACAGTTTACTGCAATCTCGTGCATCAACGAAGTCCCGAAGTCGCTCAAAATCATCAGAGGGATCCTCAACTACACATAATTAACACAGTATTATATCAAAATATTATTCATTCGTTTTCATGTAAGCTATATACTATAGCATTATTATAATTCTAGTCTAGATTGTATGATTACAAATATACATCATACATACTAATTATAATTATCATTAAAAGTATTATTGGTAATGTACCAGTAATTTCCTTCACTTTAGTATTGTTTCTATACGTTCTATAAATAGTTGACAGTAACTCCACAGCAAGACCCTGTCGTTGGAAAGGTGGTAGTATGACCATTTGTGCGACCCTTGGTCGTACCATTTCTGGATAGCAATAAAAGTTGTAAACAGAGGAGTACCCAACAAACGCATACAAGGTATTCCCCTCTGGAGATTTATATTTTTCGTACCTGAAACATTTCGTGTAAGAAAATATACGTCAAATATAAACGTGCATACATAGGCTATTTAGGTTCTACATTTCACGCTTCAATATGAATTATCAATATTTTTAAAATTTTCTTCATGTGTACTGAACTTACACGACGAAAAATTTCCATCGTTCATCATCTGCGTCAACGAAAGACGCGGCATCGATAAACCACAGAATAAAAGTTTCCATTTTCATCAAATACTCCCGAAACTTTGGAACCGAAATATCACAAGAGTATATTTCGTAGGTTTTGGGACAAGAATTTTCCATGTGTTCGTTTGCATGAGATACATGCCCATTTGATATAGATTTTTCTTTAATCGATGCAGCTTTCTTATCCACTGTAAAAGAATGAACTAATTCGCCGTAGGGTTTGAAATTTACTTGAGCTTTCTCTATCTTTCCAGAAAAGTCATCTAGGTTCGTGGTAAAACCTGACCGTAAGACTTCTCCAAGTTTCTCCATTAAATTGTCGGGCTATTTTCCGGAAGGAAAAATGACTATAAAAAACCAGCCATTTCACAAACAAAATAAAAATGTCTTTAAAACGGTTATATTTTACTTCAACGCCATCCGCTAGTGCCTGAGAGACTTTGGATTTAAACCGAAGTCCTAAGTAAGTGCTAAGACTTCCAGCGGTAAAATAAAGCTGTATATGAAGATTTTCATAGCCAAATATGGTTTCACTGAAAAAAAAACAAATTAAACAATGAATATTAAAATGATTACACCAAAAACGGCAAATATTTGTGAAATAGAGGGCGGCAATTATAATTATTATAAATTATAATGAAGGTTTTGCCAACCGCGTTTTTCTCTTATGGCTGCGCTGGGGTCTCTAAAAATAACCTTAGCTTGGAACGATTTTATTGTTAATCGCACAAGCCAAAACCAAATCACTTCACATTTACATGTCAAATGTCAGTGAGAAAGACTTTTCAGACACAGAGAGAACATTATATACAAAGTGGATAGTGCAATAAAGTTTTACCTTTGACTAAAAATTTGATGACACATTTCGGGTTTAAAACTAACCGATTCATCTTCAAGATCCCCTCCTGTGCGAACTACGGATTTACAAAGTGAGTCCGTTTGAATTCAACAGAAAAAATCTAACAGCATTCAGCAACTTGTCTGTGTCTTAGTCTTTAGCCCTTACCTAATTTAAATTCCACAACCTCATTTCCATCAGCCGCGTACTTTTCCAGTTGCGAACTCTTATCACCCGCAATTCTCGGTTCTCCATCTGCAAAGAAATCGGCCAATCCATAATTTTATTAAACTAACGACTAAACCTCGACGAACCCAAATAAGGAGGCAAAAATCGTTAAACTGGGCATACATACAAGGAAATTTTAGAACTTTTAGTTTTATTATGAATAAAGGATTTAGGAATAAAGTCAAAAGTGGCACTTACAGTGATCCATTTCCAAACTTGGAAAAAAATAGTTTGACTACTGACAACTTACAATACTCCAAACCAATTTATATTTTCAAAATCCGACACTGTCATATGATAACGGACAAATGAGTATCGCCCTTCCAACACCGTCGACAGGTAAATTACTAGGAAATTAATATGCAACCAAAGCTTTTTGCTGTGCTGTTAGTGCACAATAAATTGGAGTTCTTATAAGTCATACAGTATAATTGACAGTTGACCGTAAATAGTAAACAATGCAGGGCATGAAGCGGGTTCTTTTTTATTTCCAATTTTGTGCTTGCTTGGTACTTTAAAAACGCTACAAATTATGGGCAACTAAATCTTTAGTGTCCGCTGCGCGTAAATACCCCAAAATACTCCAATGACAGTTGACAGTCAACAGTACTGAAAAACCACAAAAATCTATCAATCTATCGCCCTCTCTTACTCCATCATATAGACAATGACTACTACAAGACAAAGGTGATATCTTTGTTGTTGGTTGGTTGGTCTAATGTAAACTCAAATGCATCGGTTTTAAATGTGAATTTAGTGTACAGTTTCATTCATTCACCCATTTACCCTCAAAATAGGTAATCGCGCTGAAATCTCACATTTCCTACGTTCCTATCACATGACTTGCTGCTGAGGTATAAAGGGAACGAAATTTAAAGCCCAAGTTTGACTCGCCACGCAGCCTCTCAGAAAGGGATGGACGCCAATAGTCCATCTTGCCATGTAAATTCCTCTACCCTGCTTTGGTGAACGGAGGAGTTAATG
Source organism: Callyntrura sp. NNG-2020 (assembly GCA_027744055.1). Lineage (NCBI taxonomy): Eukaryota > Metazoa > Arthropoda > Collembola > Entomobryomorpha > Paronellidae > Callyntrura > Callyntrura sp. NNG-2020. Next base: position 1,057 of record JAHZNE010002513.1, on the reverse strand, counting down.
CATGGCAAATAGGCCTATGACTGCGGCGTGCTTTTCCCATATTGCAGAATACGCTAGTCAGCAACTTGAGTAAAACGACAGGCCTATTTTTATTGTCGTTCGCCTGTGTGTGTGTGTTTTTGTACAAGGTTTTGCTACTACTTTAATCGGCTCACCAACGTTGAATGTCTTTTCCTTTCTTCGGTTTCAATTCAATTGAACCGTCGTCGTATGTGTGTGTTAGCAGTTGTGTTGTGTCGTTAAAAGAAAAAGAGGATAACTGGAAATTGTCGAAAGTGGTTAATTAAACCATTTTATAATGCCTGTAAGTATTAATCATTTAATGGCGATTTTGGTGGGAGGGAATAATTAGAAAAACTGATAAGGTTTATGAGGAATATAATGATAGGCAAGCTACTTCCGACTGTCGACAGCATTCTTGAAAATAGTATTTTGATTGGGTTTCCGAATGTTCACCAGTGTTAGCTTTTGATGGAGTAATGAAAGATCATGTGGAACAGGCCTGGGGGTTTAAAGGGTTCAAGTGTTTAAGTTTTGTGTGGAGATATTGCTTATCTTTAATCTCAATTAGTTGGTAATTAGGGAAGCAGGTGTAGGATATAATTAGTGGGTGATTTAAAGTTAATAGACGGGAGATCTTTAAGTAGATAGTGGTTTGCTAGTATCTTAAACGAATTATATTTTTAGACGAGGTTTTTAATATGATAGTAATGGTAAATTGTATTTTTGTTTTTTTTAGCTCGCAAAGGACTTATTGCATCCTTCTCCAGAGGAGGAAAGGAGAAAACATAAACTGAAGCGATTAGTGCAGCATCCTAACTCTTATTTTATGGACGTTAAATGCCCAGGTAAATTTTATTTTTTACTTCTTTGAAAAATGCAGATTTTGTTTTGAATTGTCTTGTTTCCCATCTACTTTAAGTACCGAAGTTTTTGTTTTGACAATGGATACAATAATGAGACAGATTACCGGTTGTTTGACGTTGTACGTTGGAAAATCTGTTTGCGGTTAAAGTAAGACAGCGGGATTTCATACTGCATCCCAACCAGGGATGCA
>JAHZNE010002512.1:0-17208 GCA_027744055.1 Callyntrura sp. NNG-2020 | reverse complement strand
TGCTTTTTATGGCGCGTCTGGCATGGTGCATTATATAATTTTATATGCAATTTTTCCAAAATGACCCATTATCATTACTTTTGAAGAAAGACTACGGTTTATAAGACCGTTAAATAATTTATAGTTATTGAGGCTGTTTGTTAATACCTGAAGAGATTCAACCATCGACGTGTTTTATTTTAACTATTTTTATAGCTTTAAGACTCCTGTCGCCAGCGAAATTCTGCTGTTATTGCTGCTCGTGGTCCCGTACGCCGTGGAAGAAGCCAACGTTCAAATCAGTCAAGGACAAATTATCATATTTATTCTTTGCACCAACAAGCACTAGTGTGTGCAGTGTTGTTCAAAATTTACGGAGTTCACGTTCAAGTTCATTTTTTTCAATTTTAGAGATTAAAACTGCTACCACCACCACATTCACATATTTACATGTTTTTCTCTAGCTAGGACAATATGAGCGTAATGTGCAAATTTATATTCTATATCTGGGCTGCTGTAACAGGGGGCCACAGGGAGGCATCTAATGCTATACTGCATCAAAAAGACTCCATCATCATATATATTTACTGTAAAATGGCACAAATTTTTGGGGGGATTGGTTGTTGTCTTCTCGAAGTTCCGGCAACCACGTCACAGTTATAGGAATTGTTTTCGTTGTTCCTGTATATTTGTGATGCTCAGATTCTTAGTAAATTTTATAAATAATTTACCTATGCATTTATGCTCCACATCTGTCGATAATTTTCTGTTTCTATGTACGACAATTCATTTAAGTTGATATGATCAACAATTCATGTAGTTAATGGCAAAAAATGACCCTCACATGTGAAAGCTTGTAAATACATGTAAATTGAATTTTTTTAACTTTTGCACAGATTCTCAGTAATCGCCACGGTTTATTACTTATTTATGACGAGTCCAGGTATCTTCCCACAAGTTTGAGTACGTGCTGAACTATAGTAGATACATCATGAATAAACATAAATATACAGAAAATGTAGAATTTCTGGATATGCTTGGACTTAAATAATTTACGCGAACACGTATTTTCAAAAAAATCCGTGCTTCATCACATTAAATATTTTTAAACTCTAACCAGCAGCAATGCATTTGTAAGGTTTGTATTTAGCACACTCAAATACATTAGCAAAGCATCTTTGGAAAATTTAAACTGACTCCCACATGCAATTGGTAGAGGCTGCTGGGAAATCCAAAGTCGGTGACGGTATCCGTTTATGCTTGTTTGACCCTTTGGAAAACAAGTGAGTTTACTAGTTATTATAACTACGCTCAAGTTTCTAAGAAAAGCCAGAATATGCATCAAATACACGGCCATTAGAAGCGCTCCAAAGAATGCTGCCCCAAACGTAAAAACAATAAAGGCTGGTAGTACTGCTGTACAATTTACCGCGATCCACAAAAGTACCGTTAGTAGCAACTGACTAAATATTACTATTACTAAGCCCAAAGTGCTAATAAAGCCTGATACTCGATTATATTGCATTCTAAGAACCGTGTATTGGCGTAATACGGATACGTCCAAGGTCCCCCTAGGTTCATAGTTATTTAAACTTTGTAAATTTGCAAATAGTGACAGTAAAAATCCGATACCGACTAGCAAAAGCACCAACATACCTCGTGCACCAAACCAAAAGTTAAAACAACTGATAGTGCAGCTTACCCACCAATACACTAATTTTTCATTCGGATGCAATCCGTAATTATCAAAAATTACGTACCAAATATCTAGTTCTAAATATCGCAGCACCACTGGAGTTGGAATACCCAACACTATAAATCCGAATACCGTATACGCAAGAAGCCAGCCCACGCTATCTTTGTAAAACAATATTTTTTTATTCGTATTTTTGTGCATAAAAATATTGAATATTAGAGAAACGGCGTTGCCGTTTAGCAACAAACTATAACTTGGCATAATAGTGACAAAATAGGCCCAGGTAAAGTGGAGAAATATGATAACCAATTCCACAATTTTCATTGCCGTTAACGGCTCGGATTTTGTGCTGTAGAAAAAACGTAGAGCATGAGTAGCAAGAAGAATATCTTGAAGGATGAGGTGAGCAAGATACAACCAAGCGGGCATTCCCCAAACTGCAGGTAGGACTTTGGGAATACATTTTGATGCAATAATTTGTAAAGATAAACTTGGCAGCTTGCCATAAGTTGATTGATACATTTGCAAAGCAAAGAGATACAATGAAGTAATCCACGGGGACGATTGTATTTCGTAGGAGTAAAACCAAAATATACCAGCCTCGATATTTTGTCGACCAGCTACATTTCTCACGGTTTGTCTTACCAGTGCGCTAAACATTTGTAATTAATTTCCACAAAAACGCTGTAGAAATTAAATGGGATTTCTGATACAATTTTTCTTAACTTCAGAGCTGATTCGACTGACAATTTGAATAGTTGTGAATGTTGGAATAAGCAAGTAGTAGTAATATGTTGTATATCTGACACAAAACTAAATGTAAGACCTATTGTCAGCAGCAGCGGGTAGTTGACATTTTATATGAAAACTTTTACTTCAAAAGTAACTCCAAAAAGGTGGAGCTGACATTTATGTTAGACATTTTGTGGAAAATGTTTGTCCCAATGACTCGACAATTACGACACAGGCATATTGCTAGAAATGTTAAACACATTGTTGCAGGTACTTCTATCGGGTTGTCATCGGTTAGGTACATTCATGCTGAGGTCAAACACAATTTTTTGCTAATACTCATGTGTGTTAGCCGAAATGATATGAACGTTGATATAGACGAATAAAGCTCAAGCTTGAAAACAAGCCACAAATGTCAAGTTAGCATAGCTTCTGAAAAGATATATCTTATTATGTCAATTTAAAGTGAATGCATGTAAATGTAAAGTATATGTAGCATTCCACAATTTTTTTCTAAACATTCGATTATTCTATGCGTCATTCAAAGAAGCTTTGTAAAAATGCTTTTATAATGAACTAGTCCGATCGCTAAAATATTTCTTGTTACATATTCATACACGCGATTAAAAGCTGAAATTACCCGAGTATATAAAATTTACTAATTAGTTTAGGACTGACGAGGGACACTCACCAGCTGTATGTCTGGGATCGGCTTCATATTTTAATATTTGTGCTTCTCCCCATGCTAAAACTTCGTGCCAAGCAACATGATACAACGCCCTGTCGTTTTGGAAATGTTGAAGAAGTATCACTTTTTGATGCACGGACAAATTCTTCTCGAGTTTATATGGGAATTAACATAGAAAATAACAGCAACATAAGAGTCACCCCTCTGCTATTTTTCACTTTCAAAAAGAATTTGCCAACATTCAAAAGTTACAATAGAAGCTACAGGGCAAAATCAAAAATCGCAACTCGTACGTACTGTGAACGCCGAAAGTTGATATTTGTCAATTTGCCATTCAAAAACATGTTTGATGACGTTGCTCCAAACTCGGTATAACTACGCAACTTTCACTGACTGACGCATGAATGAATTATGTCATTTAGAATACCTTCTGTGACATCGTATGATTAAAAAATGAAAGTGTATTTCGATTTTCTCAAACAATTAGAAAATTGGATTTGTGTAAAATAACGATTAAATGGGTAAACATTTTCAAATGTATTATAGCATGTGCGGCGTCACGACGCATTTATTGAATGACAAATATCAACTTTCGGCGTTGATAGTAGTTAACAGTTATGATTTTCCGTTTGCTCGGTAGTTACTTTGGAAAGTTGGCAAATTCTTTCCAAAAGTAAAAAAATAGCAATGGGGGGACTCCTCTGTTACTATTATTTTCTATGTTAAATCCCATAAGGACTCGAGAAAAATTTGTCCGTGTATCCAAAAATGATGTTTTTCCAATATTTCCAAAACGACAAAGCGTTGTAGTCTGTGGCTTAAGATCTTAAGATAGAGAGGGGCACACAATATTAAAATATGAAGCCGATCCCAGACATACAGCTAGTGAGTGACCCTCGTGAGTAAATTACCTGGAAAGCGTTTGATGCCATCTTCTTATTCTAAAGTTCTTATGCTGTAGTAGTTATTATTTAAACAAGTTCATCAAACCGTCCAAAATAACAAAAGTAAAAAAGTAAACAGGCATATTATTATTCAAAATGCCATATTGTAGCAGCCATTTTCGTTAGACCGTCCCATTAAAAACAGGCATCTTCAGCAAAGTATTTTATGTTCAGCTGGTATCCTTCACCTGTGAGCTTCAATCACAAACTAATGTTTTTTCGTGTCATGATGTATGAATACTATGTCCTGAGCTTTCCTGACTTTATATCATTTAAATTATTTATAATTGCTACTTGCACTTAACATTTATTTAGAAATAAATACAGAACTGTATATATACTGTTAGATTTGTATAAAAAATACTGCTGTCAAATTATTGATCAGTTACTTATGTAGTGATAAGTATATACGATATTATAGAATAGAACAGTTCACAGAATGGATACGCCTTTTATTTCAGTAAACCAAACGCAACAGATTCCATACATAAATACAGTTGCTGTTATATAGTTCATCCTTTTAGTGCAAAACTGTGAGTGAGTGTATGATGTGGGCAAATTATGACGACATTTACCAGATAAAAATTTGCAATCCAAAGTAACGCAAGAATTCATGCTGATTTCCAGATATTACGATTAAAAGTTTGCTAATATTTCCCTGCGTTAAGAATCGAACTATCGCCGCCTCAACTAAACACTCGCTTTTCCATAGAGAAATTCATTTTGATAATTGTGAGTCAGCAAGATGCTAACATGCATTATCAATTAACAAAACAAATGGACGTTTACAGTAATATAAATTTGTAGTGTTTTGTATTTACTTCTGCGGAGAAAATGGTTAACTTACTAACGTATTTGAAAATACGGCAACTTGTTTTTTATGTTTACTATGCTAACACAAATTCGATTACATAATGTAGAAGCGCTGCAGCTTTTTCGTATTGTGTATTTTATAAATTTAACGTTGGATATTGCATTTGCTTTGCTTCATAAGTTTGGTGTCTAACTTATGCAGAAGATTTAACCGCTCTCTGCATGAATAATTGTTGTGTCGCTGCAAAATTAAAAAGCTAAAGTTTACCACACTCCTCCCTCTACACCCCCTCTTTAAATGTATGTTAGAAGCACAAAGTTAGTTGATCAAAACAAAGTTTCCTTTATGGTGCAGTTCATGAATAATAAAATATTAGTTATTTTATTTGAAATGGGCTGCTCCGTCCATCAAATCCTGTTACACTGTTTAAATGAAAAGTAAAAGCACAAAGATGATTAATCAAAACAAAATTTCCAATTTAGTTTTTCTTGAAATGTGGGGTTCCGCCCACACACCCCCTAATAAAATATCTAGCAAGAGCACAATGATATTGACTCGAAACAAAGTTTTCATAACGTTGTAGTTCATTACAAATAACAACTGTCTAGTTTTTTGCTTCGCTATGCTATGCTATGGGGAGCTTCGCCCGCCACACCCCCCGTTGACTATTTTTGAGTCAATGTTGTGAAGCATTTGCAAAACTCTACCTCAGATATCATGAATTATTTGAAACATGTTATAGATAATTTAATAGCATCCCAGGTCGCCCCAGGGGAAACATTTAAAAAATTAAAACCCTATTGCACATCTACAAACGATGGGCTTTTCAACGATATATTATTTATAACCGTAAAATTAAAACTGTAGGAGGAGTTACACGAACAAACCAAGGGTGTTAGAATTACAAAATACATGTAATATATATAGAGGAAACTTTGTTCTCCCACTGCCGCATGAAGCAGAATTGAAAAATTCAAAAATCGTAGTATGCTCTACTTGGAAGGGCCTTTCGCATGACACATCACTTGGATCCATGCGTTCCTTATTCCGGGAAAATCTTACTCTCGGGCTTATGGTATTAACATATAGATTTGACTTTCATGATTTAAATGCATGTACAAATTTGTTGCCCAGTTTTTAACATATGCTCTATACCTAAAAATAATGTGGTTGTCCGTAGATTCAATCCACTGCGTAGTGATGTTGTTCAAGACGAACAAATAGATAAGCATCAAGTAAATATATAGTTTTGAATTTAATAGTTGTATAGTATTTGCCTACGAATTTGTTATGGTTTAACTCAATTATTTAAATCAAATACGGCAAAACCTGTGTAAGGCAAAGCTTGATAAAAGTTTCCGGTTACCAAATTATATAGAAACTCCCTACTTTGGGAAACGAAATGTCAATATCTCTAGAACCATGCTACCCGGTAGTATGGTTTCTACCTTTTTTGTATTACTATTAAATTCTAATGTGATGGTTTTACTACAAGCTTAATAGTTTGAAGTTTTGTTTAGTTTTGCAAGCATGCAAATTTTGCATTTTTATTTGTTATTATTTGTATTTTTGTATTGCATGCTTCATATGTGATAGAACTAATTTAACAAATGGAATCAATTTACCTAGAAGTCCAAGGCTCTTCTGGATGAGTTATCAAACACCACTGTTGTTCCCTTTACCCACTCTTAATGACGTAACACTTTCAGGCTGGGCTGTAACAATGGAATGTTTGCTATATTTGTTTACTTTAGTAATTGTTAAAAATTGGATTAATACATACCTGTTTACTGAAGCTATTAAATTAACCCAACCGTAATTTCACTAGTTTCCGCATTAAGAAGAAAGCATACTCAAAGCTGCCGTCCGAAGGAATTAATTCGGTTCCGTTAAAATTTACGTGCATTTGCAGTGCCGTCAATTTTTGAAGATGCCGAATCGACGAAATTCTCTCGCCGGCGTCATCCACACGACATTCGTTAAACCACATAGTAAAATTTTATTTAAGCTCTATTTTGGTTACTAAAAACAACTTCTTATCGTACTCCTGATACTGAATCCTGAATTGAAGTACTCCCAGTAAATTTGCCAAGTAAAAATTATAATATGAACAGGGGAGAAAAAATGGTTTGCTTATAGCGGACGCTATATAATGATAGGTAGTATACTATGTTGCCCTTTCTTTGCTTCTGCTTCGAAGTACGTTATTGAAATCAATTAAAAAACGATACACTCAACAACAGTCGGTTATTTGAATCAGTTTGACGCCTGTTTGTAAATGCCAGGGAATGGCATTGGCAAATTTTCTTGTATTAGAGTAATGTGTGAACTTATAATACAAATCAGGGCTTCCGTAGCATGCTGACAGAGGGATTCAGTTAATTTTATAATGCCTTAAAAGACCTCCATCACCTTACCCATCTACTCTAAAATGCAAAAAAATTTGCGGGAAATTGGTTCTCCTATCAATGAAGTTCCGGGTACCACGTCCAAATTAAAGAAACGGTTTTCGCTGTTCATGTATATTCTCTTTTTTATCACGACTCCTTACTCAGAGACAAGATATTTTCCCATATCACCGCGAAATATATACAATTTGAAGACAAACGCGCATCCACGTGGTTGTTTTCGGGAAATATCACTTTTAAAAGCGTTGTTACTATGGTACCCACTTTGTTACTACTTTTGTGTTGGTTTGATTATTTTATTATCGTTGATTCACAGGGAAAGTTTCACAAATTATGACAGAAAGCAAACATATCCTGCTGCTGATGACTTACGGCTACTTCAACTTTCAAAATCAATATGGTGTAAAACTTGTCCATGTTTGCGTTAGGAACAGGCCCACCCACCTTTTTATATTTCATACTTTTCCTTACAAGTTCAATGTTGAATAGTTCTTTTGGTCATCTGCAACACTAACTAGGATTTCTAAATTATCAACACAACCCTAGGAATAGGGATTTTATTAGATTTCCTCGTTTTATCCGTTCAGGAAATGGAGCACTAGTCGTTATAAATTTATATAAAATTCACAGAAAATAACTAATTTGCTACGAATTGCATTTCAGTTTAATTATGCTTTATGTGATTGATAACAATTTTACATTTGTGCACCTCTATTTTACATGATAATTTACCAATAAAAAACCTACGACATGCAGTAATATTATTTTCAATAACTAGGAACGATAAATGACTTGTACTTTAACTTTATGCTCTCAGAAGTTAAACTCAGAAGATGCTTTAGGATGTCGTGAAATTATTTGAAAAGAAAAATAGCCAATATTGGGGTGGTTCATCGATACCTGCCGAAACATGAACTGCCAATGAATAAGTTCTGCCAATCCCAACCCCTAAAACTCGCCGGAAGTGATCCCTTCAAGATGTTAAATACAGTAAATGTTAGTAAACCCTTTATACTAATGTATTTGAAAATATTCGACTGTCTAGATTTGAACAAATGAGCATCACACCATCTCGGTGGGTGGATGAACCACTACTGCCCGACCATGACCTCCCCAAGTGTGCATGAAAAGAATTTTGAGGAATCATCTTCAATTTTGATCTACGCGTTCGACTCAATTAGTAATTGTACAAAACCTTCAAGTTTCAAAATCAAGTTGTCGTCAATATTGCAGAAGATTTATTAAAATTTTCATTTACTAAAGCCATGCAGGGCAGCGGTGTTGTGTCACAAGTGTACCTTTGGAGTACAGCTCAAATGATTTTTTTTTCAAAAACATGATAGTATAATAGCAGTAGAGTGACTTCATGCTTCCAATGATTTTCTTTCATTCACTTCTTAGCAGTACTGTAGAAGACAAAAATTTCCATGAATAAATAAACAAAAATCCATTTCCGCCGAACGACACAATTTAAAAGGCTTATGTCTCAGAAACGCAGTTTACTACGGTACACCAACCAGTAGACAAATTATCCAGTTACGTACAAAAGTACACCATGTTTTAAAGTTGGAGTTAGCAAGTACTGCACAACAACGTTCACATAGATATAAGACGGTGTTTATAGTGCAGGACTATAAATCAAATCATCATTTTGTTACCCGTTTTCAGAAGTTCTTTATGGCTTCTAGATTTTGCGTGACCTACTTCCGGCAACGTGTTGCGTCGAATACGGCGAGCAAGTAGGAAGAGTTTGTTGTAGAATCTTACAAGTTCAAATCTTTGTCAGTATGTTACCAGAACTAGACGGATAAACATTCAGGCCATTCATTAAATAAAGTACAAATAAGTGATTTTGATCAAATTGGGCTTCAGTCATTTATTTATACAATAAATGGAATGCGCAAAATTGCACGAGACAAATAGAAAGTGCGCACAAGTAAAAACCAAATAATTTTCTATGAGAAACTTCCAGCTCTAGTTTTTCTTCTGCTACAATAAACCTGACAACATGGGGGGAGAGTATTTTGTTGTAACTGAAATTTATCAAATTCAATGCTTTCCAATATAATGGGGTAGCCTTATTTATTTCCAAAAAAATTATTGAATATTGCTTCAAAAGATTCTTTTAAAAGCGGTTTGCTATCTATTTATGGTAGAAATGGTTATAAGCCTAGCTTCTAACCATAATTAATCAAAGTTTTAATAAAATGTTTAACTAAAGTTGCGAGTTTCATACAGCAAGCACTGACGTGAGTGCTGGTATAAACCTTTTCGAACTTTAAAGAGAACTAAAAATAGATTTCATATTGATATAAGTAGACTGTAAAATTTTATGTTTTTGTATATTCTCAATTCGTTCACCGACCAGGCTAAGTATGCATCCATATCACACAAAAATAAGTAGTTTGAGAGGCACTTCTTTTTGCATATTTTGCATATTTTAGCGTTTTCGTGCATAAACGCATATTCAGGCCTAAATAAGGGCATATTTGCATAAACTAGCTTTTATGATAAACTATTAAAGATAGAAAACTGCTGAGACACGACATTGTCATTGTAAATTTTCACCAGCTGCAATCGTTAAGCTAGCATTCCGAGCTATTAGTGTAGCGGAAGTAATAAACCTAATATCAGAGTACAAAACACAAGGCAAGGCAGTCGTATTCAATCAAGAACGGAAGAGTGATTCAGGAAAAGTTACACTCTGTTCTGCAAAACAACTCAGACTATGAGACGATGAGCAAACTTGCTGCAAATCTGAGTGGAGACTATACAATAACTACTTGTTCGAGCACATCTGCAATTAAAAATTAAAAATGGCACCCTTGGACATTTGTGGAAGTCAAACGAAGTTTTAGTATAGAGAAAGCTTTGGGATTAGATAGAAGACAAAGCTTAATTACGACGAACCTTGAATATCACGTTGTTTGACTTTACGAATACTTTATGTAAGTACCATTAATTAAATTGATGTGTTTTATCGATTTTCTGAGTATATATTGCACATTTTAATGAAAAAAAAACGATTTTATTTTTGCATATTTTCTTGCATATTTGGCCATTTTTGGTGCATAAATATGTGCATATTGAGTAATTATTTCTGAAACCGGCAAGTCAAATTTCGACCATCGTCTAATTGTTTTAAAAATTAAGGCACTTGTAGAGGATGGTTATTGAGTTCTAACACGAAAAATGTTAGATCCGAAAATAACACCCGTCCGGCGGTAAGGACAGTCCAACCCCGGACCGTAAATACACGCTGGTGCTTGCATGTGTGCTCCTAGGGAAATGAAAGTATGCCCAAAAAATCAAGCAAAAAATTAGGAAAAAGGGTTGTTTTTGGATTTTTGAAATTCCATCAAATACAGGATTTAGAAGAGTTACAAAATTCGTGCACACATAAGCTTTAGCTACGCTGTACATAATGAAGTTGTGTATTATGTATGTCTAATGTTGTAACGCTCATAACTCCGGTATTTGATGAAATTTCAAAAATCCAAAAACAACCCTTTTTTCCTAATTTTTTGCTTGATTTTATGGGCGTATTTTCATTTCTCTAGCAGCACATATGCAAGCACCAGCGTGTATTTACGGTCCAGGGTTGGACTGTCCATACCGCCGGACTGGTGTTATTTTTTGATCTAACATTTTTCGCGTTCGAACTCATTAACCATTCCCCACAAGTGCCTTAATTTTTAAAACAATTAGACGATGGTCGAAATTTGACTCGCCGGTTTCAGAAATAGTTACTCTATTATCACATTTGTATTGCATAAAATTTTACAGTCTAGATATAAGGTACAACCATTCGAAGAAAAAACTGTTTTTCCCAACAACGGATCGGCAAGTTGAATTGAAACTAAATTGCTTTTAAGCATATGTAAGCCTGTAAAATATTTCTTTTAGCCTTTTCTGTATTTTATAAATTATTTATTAATGTGATGTTGGAGTCATGTTATCCCTACGATTGGCTTCCTTAGAATAATGCGTAGTTCTAGTAAATGACCATGAATTGTTTCAAATAAATGTCGACCGTATCGACCCGATTGGGAAAGGTACTTTCTGCTGTACAAAACAAGCAAAAGCAAAAAACATTTTACATTAAAGTTTATTAATGCACGGTGAGTTTACAAGACAACTTATTGAGGATATCTTCCATACTGATTTCATGGTAATGTTTACAGGGGCAAACCAACAGTGATGTATGGTTATTGATAGAAGACCAGGCCGTGGGCCATTTAACATGTTGTATTCTGACAAAATCTGTCAGGTTTACCTATGTTCATTAAACATTTACTCCACATGTTGATGTAATAATAAGTCACGAAATAACCGATTGATATTTTTATGAGCATTTAATTCACTGAATCAGAATAAATAGGATGTGTAGTTGCTGCTACGCAGTTGTAAGTTTGTGTTACGGTCGTGTATGCAACATTATTTTAAAGGTTATGTTTTAAAGCTGGCAAGGATCAACATGACTTTACGATATCCTGCAACATTTCTGCGCTAATAGCAATTGGGTTATAACTAATGAATATTCTAAGCATTCTGATGAGCAACAGTGTAGTTGTCCTTACTTCCTACTGGTTGGAATAGTTAAATTATTACAAGGACCCATGTTTTCAAAGTGAATTTAAAGTATATTCTTGAAAATAAAAATTGTTATCAAATATTTGCTAAAAGATGAAAAACATGATGGAGATTAAAACCGTACATAAAAGTAAATTGATATTTTAAGTTGTATTTAGGGTCAAGAGGCACCGCCATTTATGCAGAAATATTGGACGGCATTATGTCAGCAAACATGTTTTAATTTTGACGAAGTCTTTTGTCCATAAAGAGTTGTCTCCTAACCATATTTTGCAAATTGTAAGGTACATATATTGATTTTGATATTGCGATTTAACCTTTCTACAGACATTGGCTTTATTTTAAATTCTGGATTTTCCAAGGTTCATGTAGAAAAGCAGAAATCCATGACCTTGACTTTATCGTAATTAATCAATACTTTAAATTAATCGTAATCCATGAAATTTATGTGTATTCCTGTTTGTCATGACTCATAAGTTACAGTAGATTAAAAATTAATTTGGCAATCAAGATAACTGTTATAGCGATTTGGTAATTGCCCAAAAATGATACAATTACATACATCGTAATCCCAAAAGCAGTAGTAGATTACATTAAATACTGTCGCATAGTGAGAGCGACAAGTTGGTTAAAAAATGAGAGAACGGATGTGTGGTGATAACGAGAGCAATTGCTCTCGTCATCACTTTATTACATTAACCAAAAATAGGAATAATGTGTAAATGAATGGCATCACATTGGTATGTGATGCCACTGTATTACTTAAATTTTACTTATATATTTGGGTGCTGGCTAAAAAGCAAGCAAGTGAGAGCCGAGTGTTGGAGCAGTACACACGTACTGCTCTCATGATCATTTATTGTCATTTTTTTAGCTTGTGTACATTTTTATTATTACGCCATAATGAATAAACTCAACATTTCTTTCTACATTAAAAGCGTACACATGTTCATTTTGAACATCTTATTCATTTATTAAGTCGGTACAATCCGACAATACGTTAATTTCATTTTGAAAGTTTATTAGATCTAATAAACTGGTATTCTTCGGTTTCATCGGTTGTTAATCTTTTGACGGTAGCAATTGTACTAAAAGTATATATTATGCCAGTAAGGATATTTTACTACAAAATACAAGACTGTTCTCCGGTACATATTAATTTCAGCATTAATATATTCTGCTCTAACGAGTGTTTATTGCTTGAATTGTATATCAGTAAGGATGAGATCTTTAGGTTTTCACCTATTTTGCATCATGCTATCGAGTTCATGTTTCGTATGTTGATATATCTTGACATTTTAAGCATAATGGAAGCCACCTATTTTTCCTGATTTCACCTATTTTGAGGTATAAGCACTGAAACACCTATTTTTCAATTTTATGCACCTTTTTTGTTAGTTTTGCAAACCATAAGGAAATTTCAACTAATGTTTTGACATTACCGTATACATGCTGTTAAGAAACTAACAGAAAGCTCACAAACTCACATATGTAGCGAAAAATACAATTTAATACGGAAGATACCGCGTCGAATTTTTACTTTACCGCCGCGCAACTTTTTTTTAAATGTTTCAATTCTTATAGACAATCACACCTGGTACCTTTAAAGAGTTCCCTCATCGCATTCACCTCCAGTTTTCTGGTGTGACGTTGCAAGTATTGCCACCAGAACCCGTCGTCACATTTTCTTTAACTGTAGTTCTATTCTCCACGCTTATTCCAATAATCACTGACATGCAAAAATTGGTAAAGTTTGGAGACGTCAACTAACTTTTCATTTAAATTTGGATTGATTGACTAATAAAGTTCAATTTTGAAAAAAATAATGTTTGAATTTAATGAAATCTTGGGTTTTAATTAAATGGGCAGTTACTGCTTTTGCAAAGGTTGAGTAGTTGTGTAGAAATACAAATTCAACAATCACAGTTAAATTTTGGAAATGCGTTTTCAGCACGCGGAAAAAAAACATTAAATTTTACAATTAAATTTTACCATTTTATAATTTTAATTTTAGTTTTTCCCGTTCGTTACAAAAAATAAAAATGATAGATGAAATAAAAATTTCTACAATGTATATTTATGAGATATTAGGAGAGCCCATGGAGCCCATATATTAGCTTCACAATTAATATAATACATGAACAATGCTGCTGTGAAGATGACGAAGGAGAACATAATTGAACTCCTCAAAGTTATATTAAATGTATATGATGTTTAAATACTTTCAAAATCTAATTAAAACTTCATATAGACGAATATACAATAATTATAAATATTAACAACAAAATTAAACCTTAGGAAGTGCCTCAATTTAAATAGTGCCGCGTTGGCCTATCCATCGAATACGCAATTCTGATCTCGGGGCAATTGCACGTTTGAACTCCATTCAAACCCCATGTTCCTACTTCTATTCCATTCCAATATTTTCTCATTATGCCCATAATTTTAACCGAGGCTAATGCCCCAAAAGAGTAATTTTGCTCCCGTATATGCTATAGCTTATATGAATTGGCATTAAAAGGAAGAAATGCAAATTTCCCTCGTCTTATTGGTACACCTAAGTGTGGCTATCCTAACTTAAAGGAGTCGTCCACTTAATACGGAAACGAACGTCGACTGTACATAATCTGTATGCAAGTTTGATATACAGTATGTTTAACATTCATAAGTCTTTTGTCAACGGATTTCTCCACAAACATGGTAGAGCATTGTACACCTTATACAACTTTGTACTGCCCATCAAATATATTATGCTGTTATGCGGATGAATTGTAGCACTGTTGTGTGTTTTGGGTACTTATATTTGACAGTCTCCACTAACAAGGGGCACTTACCAGCTGTATGTCAGGGATTGGCTTCATATTTTAATATTTTGTGCTCCTGCCCATCCTAAGACTACATGTCAAGCCACCGGCTACAACGATCTGTCATTAAGGAAATATTGAAAAATATCACTTTTTGATACACACAAATTTTTCTCCAAGTCCTTATGGGATTTAACACGGAAAATAGTAATGACGGAAGGGTCCCCCCTGTTATTTTTCACTTTCAAAAAGAATTTGCCAAATTTCCGAATGCGTGATAGTAACTACAAGGCAAACCGAAAACCATAACTGTTACGTACAATGAGCGCCGAAAGTTGATATTTGTCATTCAAAAAATGTCTCGTGTCGTTGCTTATGCTTTAACACTTTTGAAAATGTTTACCTATTTAATGGTTATTTTACACAAATCCATTTTTTTAAATTGATTGAGAAAATTGACAGAAGATCACACATGGAATTGCATTTTCATTTTTAAGCAAGCGATGTCACAGACGGTATTCTGAATAATATTATTCAACCATGCGTCAGTAAGTGAAAGATGCGTAGTTGTACCGAGTTTGGAGCCAACGTCATCAAACATGTTTTTGAACGGCAAAACGTCAAATATCAACTTTCGTTGTTCATAGTAATTTACACTTGTGGATTTTGGTTTTGCTCTGTAGCTTCTATTGTGTATTTGGAAAGTTGGCAAATTCTTTCCGAAGGTGAAAAATAGCAAAGTTGGGACCCTTCGGTGCCTATTATTTTCTATGTTAAATCCCATACGGACTCGGAGAAAAAATTGGTCGTGTATCAAAAAGTATTATTTTTCCAATATTTCCGAAACGACAGAGTGTTGTATCCTGTGGTTTGACATGCAGTCTCAGGATGGGGAGAAGCACATAATACTAAAATATGAAGCCAATCCCTGACATACAGCTGGTGAGTGTCTCTCGTAAGTTTTATTTTTTCATTTTGATTTATCTTTAAATTTTCTATTATACAAAATACAACATTATATGTAGCAGGATTCCATATATAATAAAAGATATATAGCAATACAAGACCTAAATTCACACCACGACCAAATGTCTTGACTATCCACCGTTTCTTCATGTACATTTTTAGTTTTACTTGTAGAATGTTATTAAAAATTATAAAATAAATGTCCACGATATTCCATCTAAATTTTTTAAATAGCAAGAAAGCTTTAAAAAATTATCCAACCACGCCCCTAATAAAATATTTATGGTGGAATTATGTCAGAAACTTTTTAAATATAGCTTGTTATGGTGCTTTGCTATTAAACATTACACAAACATCCTTTTTCACTTTTTCAAATCTGCTGCCATAACTGAAGTACCTTACAAATATATGCTTCGCTCAACAAGACCGTAGCTACAGGCAGAAAACGTGGTGAGATTCATCATTAGAATACGTATGAAGCAAGAGAAATGTGTGTATATTGATTATGAGCAGGCCCCATAATTTCTTACAACACAACGGCCTTGTCACCAAAGAGTTGCAGACATTACTATTGGTTTGCATCTTTGCTCATCTCAACAAGAAAATGTTTACGGAATTTGAAAATAGACTGTTCAACAATGTTTTCTACATTCGTAAGCTCTTATGAACACTTGCTTGAATTAAATTTTACATTTTTGTATAATATCTCCGCGTAGAAAATGTTTACGGAATTTGAAAATAGACTGTTCAACAATGTTTTCTACATTCGTAAGCTCTTATGAACACTTGCTTGAATTAAATTTTACATTTTTGTATAATATCTCCGGGCATCCATAATTGTTATATGTTCATATGTTACATGTTCGTCTACAACCAACTTATGTGTTATGTTTAAACTGCGCAACTATCCAGTCAAGCGTAGAGCAGCGGACGAATCTAATGGGAGATTAAATAGTTGGAAAATGCAAAACCTTTGAACTATATATAAAAGTGTCGTCATTTATTTCTTCCGTTCATTGAAATATTCTGCCTACAGAAAGATTTAATTAGAGAACTGCTATTATTCCGATCTAGAATTTATCATAAATCAAACATATAAGCAACAATTACCATTTTATTTCTTTCTGTAAATTCAACCACCCAAAAACCACTGCTTACACAACTGAAATTTATCGATAAATATCTACTGGTAGACGCAGCAAATACGTCATAGTTTGCTTGAGAAAATAGTTTTTGGTTTTTGGCTGTGTCCGTTAAAACTATTTTGATCATTTTTCAATACCAGTTACAACGTTTTATACGACCTTGATACATCCACATTTCATAAATGTTTTACAACTTTGTCTACTATTAAAAAAATTCAACAGTACTTAAGGAAAGTAGATATGACTTCTCCACTCTATTGGAAAACCTATGATTTGTTTAATTTAAGTTTTAATACAATAATGTACCCACATATATTGAGCTTCAATGTTTCCGACGAAAGATTAGTTGCGGAAAGTTCTCACAAAAAATTATTTAAATTTTATTTTTGCGCAGTTCCAATTTGTATCTTAAAATATTGTACAGTTCATTTCCTGTATA
>JAHZNE010002510.1:0-14632 GCA_027744055.1 Callyntrura sp. NNG-2020 | reverse complement strand
GCTTTTGGCTATAATATGTACTGTTGTTGGTGATTTTGTTTTTGGAATGTGTATATATTTGCCTTACTCGCTCATTTTCTGTATGATTGGTTCAGCTCTGCCATAAAAAATATTTTATGTTTATTTTTCTATGTTTTTCTTTCAAGTTTGTTTTAGATTTTGGTTTGTTGTAGGGGTCTCGTGTGGGGCACTATTTTTTATCTTTTGAGAAAGGTTATTCCTTTTTTATGTATAATCCAATCACTCTGCAACTCTGAAAGTCGCTCCGATTTTTGCTACAAAAGATGAATTTGGTTTAAGATATGATTACTTTTTGGAAGGAGAAGAAAACCGTAGAAAAAAACCACAGTTGAAGCGACGGAAGGACTGGCGGCAATATAGCAAAAAATGCAAAAAATGTCTTGTAGAGCCAGGCACTCTGATTTTTTTCTTCTTGCTTTTTCAATGTAGCTAATCCTTCTCGGTTTTCTGGCTTTACAGCTTCTCCGGCGGGGCTGCTTGTTGTCGTAAAAAAGGAAGAGTAATAGGGAGAGAGCCAATTATGGAGCAATGTTTCCCTAGGGTCTCACAATCAGCTTGGAGAGATCTGCAGGCAGAAAAAAAAGACATAAAAATATGTAAGTAGTAAAAATGTAATGTATGAAGTTGCATAATGGTTTAGTTTAGTGGCTCCGCCATCAGCGCCTTTCGTTTTTAGTTTATGTCACGAAGAAGAAGAGGCGCAACGACGACGACGGCGGCAACTGCTGCTGTTATACTCTTGTCTGTCTGCTATGTATGTGTGTGTGTGTGTGTGTGTGCGTTTGTGACGGAGAGTGAGTTTCCCCATTTCTCATGTCATTCGTGATCATCAGCATTACATCACAGTCCAAATGTTCATTGCGCGTCATTATAATAATAATCGTACATAATACGACGACAACGGTGATGGTGATGGCGGTGGTCCTAAGTTGGTCTCTGTCTCCATCTGGGAGAAAGACAAACTTAAAGTGGTTTGACATTTGGTTAGGAAAAAATAAAAAGATGAAGAAGAAAAAACTTTTTACTTTTCAAAACGTTCAGGCGAAAATGTGCTGGGAGGGAGAGTTTTGCTAGAATATGAGATGTATAGAGTGTTTCTTCTCATTTCATATAATATTTGTCATTTCATGGTCGTTTTCAAAGAGGTTTTGCCTATTTAATACGTCCGGAGGGTGTTATAGAACGTTTCCCAGTAAACGTTCATTTGGTGTATAGGCTATTATAGGCTTTTCTTGACTTAAAAGTTTTGGTGTGTGTATTTCATATTGGCAGGGAGAGGAGGAAAACACATGAACGGAAAAATACACGATCATTTGCACAAATTGGTAAGTACTGGAGTCTGAGAGGAACATAAGCTTGATCTGCTTGGCGATTTGTTGTTGACTTTAAAGCTGGGGTTTCAGCATAACAGATAACTTGCTATTGATCACTTTTCAAAATGGCAATTTTTCTTGGAACCTTTTAATTTTATCACAAAGAACATAACTTATGAATTCTCAGTTGCCGTCCAAATCAAACAAACAAAAATACACTAACGTAATTATGTGACCAAGAATTATACTTTGCCTATTTTGTCTGATTTATTTTCGTGAGTGAATGAAACTTGCTTTGAAGTTTCCACTCTTGTGTACTCAGAGCCTGTAGCCCCAATACTTTTAATGACAGCAAATATTCCTCTTTCGAAAATCCTTGCTACCTCTGAGCCGATCGTTTCTTTACTTTACACAATGAAATGGAAATGATTCCATGCTCAGGTATCTAAATAGAGGGTTAAAAGTGCCTGTATAAATGCTCCCTTTTGTTCATTTGAGAACTGCCAGCAAAAGAAAAACGGAGCAACGATGTGTGTATGTGAGTGTGTGTGTATGTGTAGAAAAGCACAAAAGGAACAGCAGCGGCGGAAATGAGAGCTTTCAATGACATTATTCACTCTTGACTCCAGAGATAATGGTGATGATGATGATAGATGACAGACGACAGGCATCGCCACGCACTGCAGCACACTCACCACCACCATTTTTTGGTACCGGTTTATAAGGAGATCCATATACGAGCTAGCAGCAGCTACTAGACCGCATTAACATTTCCAGGAAATATTTCATTTACATGTGAACAGGAACAGAGATGAGTAGCTCAGTAGTTGTTAGTAATTCTCTCTCCCTCTCTCTCTCTACAAACCAGCGAGGCACAGTCAACCTCCAAAACACAAAAGTCATTTTTTCTCCTTTTAAAAGGTACCTGTCATCATATTTCCTATACCTCCTTACCAAATACCATCTCACTATCCTGCTCATCATCGTCAACCTCTGGAAGAATAATGAAAACAGAGAAGGAAAAAAGGATGAGAGCATATAGCTGTAGAGTGAAACTAGAAATCATTTACATTCCTTCCCTTCCCAGACTCACACTACTCATTTATTTATTCATTTCCGTTTCCACCGCTTCCCCTCTTTGACGCAACAAAAAAGTCAACGAGAGGAGAGAAGGGACGACGACAAGGAATATTTCTGACGCAGTTGTAAACATCCCATTATTTATTTAACCGTTACCGTTATAGCCTACACACGTTGATTCTCTCCTGCTTTCAGAGAGATAGAGAGAGAGAGAGGCGCTACACTTTCAAAAAGGAAAATCCGACACACTCTTCATCTTTACTTGACTCCCCATCGGTTTAACCGTTAAAACATCAAAATTAGGCACAGCGCGAACAGATTTCAGGGCAATCGTCCACAGCAAAACGTGCATATATCAACGTCGGAGCAACGAGGATAACCAAAAATGACAAATGAAATATTCAAAAGCGACTTAATCAACTCCTACCTTTTGCGGTACACTACATCCTCTGAGAGAGAACTCCGGAATAAAACGTTGATTTGTCAAACGAACTTTTGAAGTCGACGAAAATCTAATTTGTAAATTAATGGAGAGTATACGCTATTTATTACATTAATTATCCCGTCAAAGACGAGATGCGCAGTACTTCCTCCAGTGTTGTTACCTCTAGGAAGGACACATTGTCACGTGTGTGTTATCTCACGCTAGTCTCGGGGTGTTTACGACATGGAACAATGAATCCACCATAATGAACTTTTTATTTTCATTTACAAAAAATTTCATCCTCATCCTGCCTCAGAATAGGAATAATTACGTTAATGTACCGGCTTGTTTGTGTGACTTTCTCGTTATCCACCCAATCTCAGCTCTCTCCTTCTTCCTTTTTGCGTTTCCCCTTTCTTCATATTCGAATGATGAAGACATCTCTCAGAATAGGAATAATTACGTTAATGTACCGGCTTGTTTGTGTGACTTTCTCGTTATCCACCCAATCTCAGCTCTCTCCTTCTTCCTTTTTGCGTTTCCCCTTTCTTCATATTCTAATGATGAAGACATCCCCAGTTTTTTGTGAATCCTATAGAATTTGGCGTTTTTAAAGTGCATCGCTGCTAAAAAATAGGTAATGGTAATGGTAATAGGTTCTGTGCCGTAGTAGTATTCGTATTATTCTGCGCTCTTTTCCGATTTTCTTTTTTCTCATTTTCGTCGTTCATTCCCCAGCTGAGTATATCTCCCCCCATAAATATCCAGCCACAATTTTTTGTCGTTCAGCTGTTCTCCTCTTTGCAGAGAAGAGAGTGAAAAGCTGGAACAAAATGCTTTTGTGCATTTGCTCTCATAAATTATACGAAGAAAATAATGCTTTTCTCTAGATAGGACAGCAACGAGCAAGGCAACTCTGCCGTGCCGGAAACAAGAGAGATAAGTGCTCGTACTTAGAGAGAAAGTGGAAAGTTATACGTCCTACCAAGAAAAAGCACGCAGTTAAAGAGGGAAGATTGCGGATCCAACTATTTATTAGGGAGACAAGCTTTTTTTTTCAAGGGAACGTTCATTGTTCTCTTGTCAAGGCTCTTTTACATTCAGAAAATAGCAGCAGCGCTTTTAATATCGGGCGAAAATAAGAATAATAATAATAATCGACAGTGCTTATAAGTCTTCTTTTTATTCCAAGTTTTATTTGCCCCTCATTTTCGTACAGATTTCTCCAGTCTGCTACCAACAATCAAGAATGGCA
The DNA here is from genome assembly GCA_027744055.1 of Callyntrura sp. NNG-2020. NCBI lineage: Eukaryota > Metazoa > Arthropoda > Collembola > Entomobryomorpha > Paronellidae > Callyntrura > Callyntrura sp. NNG-2020. The sequence continues at coordinate 10,539 of JAHZNE010002510.1, read as the reverse complement.
ACAAAAAATGGCATATTTAACCGCAGCAGTAAAACGGTGTATTATAAAACGCTAAAAAGCAAAACTTGTGTTCAGCAGAAGAGATACTTAAAATTTTTACGGCAAATATAAAATCCTAATTAACGATTCTGTTCCCAGGAAAAAAAATAAAAGTCAAGCCTACACACTTGTGGTAGTTACATGAAAGCGGGAGTCGCACACGGAAAAGTTTTTAGACCGACGACAGGGGTACCTCAAACAGTGCCTTAAAACAAGGCTCCCTCTACTCCCTGTAATGTTATCTTCTTGCATGCCCATAATTTACCAGAATTTTCTGTTTCTCTCTCCCACTCCTTTTCACCCTCTCAATATTCTAGTCACAATTCCAAAGATTTTTTCCCTCTCTTTCTGTGTAAACTACATTAAAAATTTGCAACTCTTCTAAATAAGCACTCTTTTTTTATTATCTCCACTTGTATTCTCTCTCCAGAAAAATACCCTCGAGGTTCCGCCGAGAACGAAAAACGGAAATAACTTACACAAAAAAGTTTTCCCTTTCTTTTCTCCTCCTAACAAGGTGCACGTCTTCGTAACAGAGAACAGAAGCGGTAATGGCACTGGTGGTGGTGGCAGCGTTCGTGTGGCTTTGTAAATGCGTGTTCCTCGCGTGTACCTCTCTCTCTCCGCATTTTACGGAGACTTCTTATTACAAAAAAATTCCCTCTCTCTCTCTCGCTACCTCTCTTGAAAAACGACGCAGAGAGAACAAAGAAGAAATGAATGAATGTCTACCTATTATCCATGCTCCCCACGACTTTTTTGCCGAGAGGAGATACACCACTTTCCCGCGCGCTACTCCCAACCTTTTTTTCTTCTTTCTCCTAAATAAAGTCCCTTTTCCAATACCCTCTCTAAAGACATTGCCATTTTATTTTGCTTACTTTTAAAAGTCAACCGCTACGCTTCACGCATTTCTATTCCATTTCCCTTGTTTGACTGCCTATCTCCCTGCTTAGATATGCACGGTTATTCCTCCCTCTATACAAAAAACTGTCATTACCGTCATTACTCTCCTCGGTATCCCGTATATCTTTCGCTCCCTCCAAAATATTATTATTACATCTTTGCCATTTTAAATTATAGGTACTCTCGTTGTTAACCACGACCTGCTTGATACTCGTTGACTTTTACCATCTTTTTTTCTTTCCTCCTCCTTTGACTATCGAATTGAGTGCTGCCATTGCAAAAGGGGTGCTCTTTTTTCCTCCCGAGCTTATTTGCTAATGTCAGTTCTTTTTCTTTCTTTACGGTTTCTTTTTGTACACGCGCATTTACATTTTTACCAGGAACTAAAATTCAAATAATGTTATTAGATATCGTAGGTATTGCCATTCATACTTTGTTACCCAGAAAGACAGCTTTAGCACGCGCTCGCCCAACAAAATTGGGAAAGTACTTACAATTTCTCTTGTGAGTGAACGTAGTGTGCGTCCTTAGTATTTCCCGTGCCCTTATGGGAAATATAGGGAACGGAGAAAGAGATAGGAAGCATGGAACAAGTATGCGAGAACCGCGTGCATTTTCTCAAGCACCATCACCATCGCCGTCATCGTTTTGCCACAACCACCACCACCACCGCACTAGGAACGTAAGAGTCTCCAGAGATTTGCCCATAAAAATATAGATATAATTCGGAATAACCTTTCCGTAAAAGCAGTAAGTCAGCGTGGTGTTTCCACATGCAAATCAGATTCTTGACTCTATTACCGGCGCCATTACAAAAGCGCGAGGAGCTCTATCATCATCATCATCATCATCGTCTCCGAATTCCCCACCACACAACTCTTTATTTTATCTTCCAACTTGTATCATAGGCAATATTAAAATTATATTATTATTAACTTTCTTATTCACTCTTTCCCTCATTCATTTTCTCTCTTGGCTCCCATGACGACATAGTCTCATTGTCCTATACAAAGTAAACGATCAATAGCAGGAGCAATACCGAGAATCATATAAGTGGTCGTGTGGGGAATCTGAAAATGCGCTCCCGTCTATTCTCCTCCTTTCCAGTTCAATTTCTCCGCATAATATTTTCTTTTCTTTGTGATTACCACTACCATTATTACGGCTCGTGTTGAACCCCCTGCTACCCAAGAAGAAGAAACTTTTCTCCCCATTATTCTCCCAACCAGGCATTATTCTTTCAAAGGAGCCTTATTAGTTCTAAATATATATCTCCCCTACCTTTCCAAACGGTGTAATATGTAATCCTTTTTTCAATTCACTCTGGTCGATTCCTATTGACGATGATGTTGATGATGCGGCCGTGGTTTTGGCCGGCAACTAAGCTTTTCCTTTCTTGCAGTTTTCTCTCATTCTTCAAGAAATCGAGTAGGTATAGATGCATTTCTGTGGAGAGTTTTACTCTTACTCTCTCTATCTCTTTTTGGGTATGTTGCCGTGCGTGTGTGTGCTCAATAATGAGAGAGGATGGTTGAAACTATTTCCTATCATTGTTGTGCCATACGGTCTTTACACCGCAGTAGAGTCCCATTTTCTACCATCTTCACCAGCAACAAAAATAATCAGCCACTTGCGCTTTGCTACATTAGAACACTATTTATAAGGTGGTCTGCACCACCAGTGCCGTAATATTACCCCTTATGGTACCATCCTAGTGGTAGCAGTACCCTAGTGAATCCTGTTGTTAGTTAAACGACACCTTCTTCCTTTGTCTTTCTCCGGATTCATACATGCTCACTTGAATTTACTCACGCTTCTCTCCTCTCCCCCTCTCTCTCTGTTCCGCCATTGACTACCGATATTACCGTATCTCCTCCGATTCCAAAATTTTCCTTTTATATTTCCCCTTCTTTGTACAAAGGCTCCTTTATTGTGAAATTTCCACGGAATGCAATAATAATGTTGAAATTCCTATTATTACCACATCCCCGCCACCTCCGTCATACCTTGTTTTCATCATTTCCACGATTATAAACCCATAACACGCTATACCATGCTTCCACATCTCCTTTTACTCTCTCGCTCCGCCACTATTTATGGAATAGCGGCTTTTATGTGTGCTCTTCCACAAAGAAGATGAGTTGTGGACCGGCTACTCACCAGGGACGGAAATGAACGATTATATCTTTTCAGCCACACTTTACGTAGCAGAAGAAGAAGGAAACGACATCAAGAGAGCGAGAGAGAGAGAAGTAGTAACAGCAGTCGTGGTAGCTAAATAAGAGAGAGAGAGAGAGAGCAAGAACAGCAGGTGCTCGTTGCATTATTATTATTTGATAGCTATTTTCTTGCTGTCTCGATATTTTTCTTCCCTCTTCTCCTCTGCAACTCCCACACACATATACATACTACACAGAAGCGCTCTCAAGTACAAAAGAAGAGATAGAAAGTGAGAGCGAGAGCCAAGTCAATGTTCATCGTTCATGGTTGCTTGCTTTCATTTCCTCGTCTCCTTTTGTTTACCCTGCTTGACTACTTACCCTTCTTTGCGTCTTCCTCCGATAGCATAAAAAGCTACCATTCATAATCGCTTATGCATATACACGATCAAACGCCACTTCACTCTCAGAGGGAGAGAGAGAGAGAGCTTTTAGCGATGATAGCATAATAATAACCTCTCTGTAACAAAAGAAACGTTCAAAAGAGAGAAAACGAGAGCCGTAGGCCGGATCAGTTTTCCCTTCACTAAACACACACACATAGCATCAACCTCCTCAAGTCACAGTCCTCATCGTCGTCATCGACGGCAGCAGAAGCAGCAGCCGTCGAGGTATAGCGTCCCGTTTTTTCAGCAGAAAGGTTACTGCGTAAAATGCGGCACAACGAGGAAAATTCTTCTTTATTTTCTTCGTATTTACAAAGAGAAACTTGGTTTTCTTTTCTTTCCTTCATTCTACTCCTGCTGTTCGTGAAAAGTTGCTCCGTCTTAAAACATTTCATAATATACGCACCATTGTAGACAGAGGGAGAGACTCATGTACACTACTGTCTACTAAATCTAAGAAGAATTAAGTTAAACTTTTTATTAGCAGTAGCAGCGGCAGCGAGAAGAAGTACCATTTTTATGAGAGAGGAAGGAGCTAGTCGCAAAGGCAGAGAGAGGAGAAAAAGAGAAAAAAGATTTTTGCGATTAGCCTTTTCCTTCTCCTGTTTCTCCTCTCCAGCTCCTTCTTCAGTGGCTTCTCCCGAGCCCGCTGCTATTATACAGCACTTTACTGCTAATACTACCAGTACTACGGTTGGCTTTAATATTAATAAGAGAGTTGGAATTAATAAGAAATTTTCAAGTTGGTAAAACTTTTATAAAACTATGCCGCTTAATTTCTAGAGAAAAAGTGAGGGGATATCCTAACCAAAACTCGGGAAGGGAAAAAAACTTAAGTAATCTGTGAAACGGGGGAGAAAAGCGGAGAAACTACAAATAAACTAACCATTACCACTATTAGTCCATAGACACCACCGTCATCATCATCCCTGCTATTATCATTATCATCGTAGTCATTCTCACGATTCTCCTATTTTTAAGCAGAAACTTGCTGTAGAGAGATATCCGGCTCTCATCACCCAAAAAATATATCGAATCGAAAACACCAAAAGGAAGATAAAAAACAAGGGGAAAACAAATGAAGGAAAAATAGACATTCTCTCAAGAAATGGGAGAAATCTTCATGATGAGGGTATTAGAAGGGGCAGCAGCAGGAAACGATGTGGTTCAACAGCTGCTCGCATCTGTATGTCATCATCGTCATCATCACTGTACGGTTATGCTACAACAGATGTATATATGCTCATACGAAAATATCTTATGACAGACAGGGGGTATCGTTACAGAAAGAAAATGCCACTTCTTTTCTGACGTTTTGTAACCAAACCTCCTTCCGAAATATCATGTTCCCTTCCACTTTCCTCCCGATTTTCCCTCGCTTTTTGGAATCCAACGAAGCAGTGATCCTGACAAGAGCCGGATTTTGCAAGGGTGTTCCATTTACAGGATTGCCTCTTTTTTGCAGGGTTACCCGTTCAAGAGGAAGAAGAAAGGAGATGAGGAGAAAAAGTACTAATGAGCGATACGGCACATAAAAATGGAAACGAGTAGATAATTATGGGTGGATGCATTGATTTTATACTACGGTTGCCTATAATAATATATGTCGTGATGATGATGTTAAGGCTGGAACCGACAGACATGCTTTATCATTAACGAACGACAAAAATGATATTTTTACCTACTCCAACTCCACAGAAACGTGAATATATCTTGTTTCCTGGGATGAGTACTTGGGTCACCGCTACCACGAGAGCACTGGAGTTGGCCAAGAAGAAAAGATACGACGACGAAGGGTAATGATGAAGACGACGACGATGACAATGTTGGTTGGTGGTGGTGGTTGATGATCCGTCCAAGGACATAAAACGCAATCTAACCACCACACACAAAAAACTTTTTAGTGCTTGTCTCTTTCTTTTTTTTCAAAATTGTCTACAACCAGAGAGAAAAATATAGAGGGAATGGGTTAACGATTTTATTATTATTTTTTAGTATTTCTCCCGCGTATCCACTATCACTGCCAAATGCTCCCAATAATAAAAAGGACATATCATCATATCAGGAAAGAAGGAAAAAACAGACAAGACACGTCCACACACACACAAAACTGAAATCCTCGATGACGTCTATTTGCTCGGGAGATACCTACACACACATATACACACACTTTCGTTCCTCACAGCAGCGCTGTAGTAATGTCACTAGTTGTCGTCGTTATCTTCTTGAGTGTGTGTGTGGGGGGCCGGGGGATATATCGGCCAATATCAAATTATGGGAAATGTGACAGCTCAGCACTACTTTGGTTACTGATACCACCATTAGAGTCACCACATTATTTTTTTCCCGAAGAACAGTAACAGTCTGTTTGGCAGTTTCTTAATATTCTCTGTCGTCTTTCTAGCACACGCGGCTCTGTAGATTGTCTCCAATCAAGTCAATTGAAAAGGATCGCTGGGCAGGAAAAAATTTAGCAAAAAAAGAGATGCTTTTCGAGTGGGGAAGCAAAAATTGTACGAAACAACTCTCACGGGTGTTTTTTCCCTGTTTCACGAAAAGCACATGGAATATCTAAGCAATATGCGAAAAACAGATATACACACATACAGAGAGAGAGTCCCACACAGCTTGCGGGTTTTTGTTGAATTTTTGTGCGAGAATGTAAGGAAAAGAATGGCAAGAGGAGATACACGAAAAACACGAGAATGAGCTAGGAGCTTCCTTCCTGCACAAGAACCACTGAAAGACTGACTGGTTGCTGATAGAAAACTTAACCCTTCTATACAATTTCTTTTGGTGGTGATGTTGGTGGCATCAGTGGTGGTGGCGGTGGTGATGGTAGGGCTTTTGCCTGCGAGTATTTCCTCGCTGCAGCGTTGCTGCCTGTTAAAACCCACAGGGAGCAGCGGAGAGAGAGAGGAAGAAGCCAGCAGAGGGGAACGCAACTATTGCAGCCGCTGAAAAAAGTGAGTGACTGACAAATAGCTTATCTATTAGGGTCTCTGCAAGAAAGATACACGCAGTTTTACTCGTGAAGAGTGAAGTTCTTGGAGGAACGGAATAAAAACAAGAGAGAGAGAGAGTGGGAGAGAGGGCCAAGTGGAGGAGATAGATGAATGATGATGAAACACACAACAGCTTACACACGCACACAATCAGACACAGCAGTAGGCATTTTCTCACCCTTACCGCAAAACAACAGTGTGGCTGCTGATGACGAGGAGGATCATGAGGAGTGGAGTGAAGGACAACAAAATATGTGTTTTATCATCCGCTGTTTTACGGCTGCTTTTGTGTTTTTTTCGGAGGAGGAAAATATTGTAGAGATCGAGAAGATTGCAAAGTTTTCGGGGAGAGATGTATCGAGGAGCGGTTGGAGATTGGAGAAATAACAGTTTGAGAGCAGCAGGAGAGAAAAGAGGAGAAAGAAAGGGGGAAGAATTGACGGGATTCGTGTGGAGAAGTCAGAAAGATTTTTTTTCTTTTGATGATGTTACTGTTCTGCTTTGCTCTTTGGCTCTTTTTGATACTGACGATGATCATCGTCGTCATCCTTTCTAGTCTGCTGATGATATTGACGGTGATCGCCACGATGTTGTCGATGATTGCATTGATGATAAAGTTGCTGGTAGCAAGCAAAGAAGAAAAAATACTGAAATCAAGAGAGGAGCAACATCAGCAAAATAAATGAGCAGCAAAGAGAGAGAGAGAGGCAGAGTAACCACAATGACAAGGCTGGTGCTGGTAGAAAATTGTGTAGTTGACTGAATGGTGATGGTGGTGGTGGCGATGGTGGTGAGGAGTGAGGATTCTCCACGGTAAAAGAACCAAAAAGTCTGGGGATGGTAAAGTGATGTTTTTAGGAGAGGCACTGTTCAACAATTATGAGCGTCATCGTTATCATCGTCGTCATCAACAGCAGCAACATTGTAGGCTTCTTCTCCCAGAGAAATACCCACAGCAGTAGCAGCAGCAGCGCTTGTAAGTTGACTGTTGTGGGCTCGCATGTAAAAGTGGTTAACGGATACAGACCCATGGAAAATGGGGAAATGAAAAGAGTGAGGAAGACAAGAATAAGAGATGCGAGAGCAAAAAACCACATTTCCTCCTGTTATATGGCATCTTGTCAATTTCGTGTATGTGGCTACGAGAATAATAGATTGTATTGAAAATTGTTTCCATTTAGGGCAGCGTGAGGAAGGAAAGTAGCACACGGATATAATAACCCCTCAGAAATATCTATATAGCGAGAGAGAGTTAGAGAGAGATACCTTAACGTAGCCCACCACCAACATAACATCTAAATACTTTATGGGAGATGCCAATACGCGCTCAAAACTGATTCATTGTACCAGAAGAGTAACAGCAGGGTAGTATATTATTGTATTAGTGACGCTTGAACTTTATGCCCAAGCCTGACCAAACATATTTACGAGAACGTTGTTCCAGTTGAGCTGCGAAGCAACTACAAACGAGCGAGCGAGCGTAAAGAAGAAAAAAATACATAAAAAAACTGTGGAAAAGGCAAGCTTGTCAAAGGAAGGAGTATTGCTCAAAAAGACTCTCTCTCTCTCTCCCTGGCTTTTTAATGTGGATCTTTACCAAGTTTTACGAAGGAAATTGTGAGAAGTGTGTGTAAAGCAGCATCAAAGTAGGTTCCTATTATAAACCGGGGTGTAAGCAATAATAATAATAACCCCGTCGTTTATTTAAATGTCTGCTGCTCTGGTTCTGGTTTTTATATTTTTTCTTACCGCAATAGAGAACTCACTTACAACAGTACTCAACCAATTGGTGGTAGCATTTCCTGTGCCGGCATAGGGGGAAAAATAATATCGAGGTTGGTTGTTGTTATAACAGAAACCGTGCATTATTAGCTATTTTGTAAAAATGGGGCATTTTTGAGCGTGATTATTCAATCATCCAGTCACTTGTTAATATGACTGTATATGTATGTAACCTACTTTGACAATTACCAGTCATTTGCACTTTATTATTTTTTTCAATGAATATTTATAGCGTCAATTCTTTCTCTCTCTCTCTCTTTGCCGAGGGTAAGTGCTCTGACTGCAAATTATGGGTGGTTGAACCCAAATTTGTGTAGGGTTGTATGTTGTATTAACAGCGTGTAAATCTCAGTATTATCGTGTATCGTCTTGTGGCAGCAGCATCGTATCATCTCATATTGTATCGTTTTCAGAAAAACGCAAACAGTGTGACGGGTACGATAAATGTATTAACAAGTGCGCTTGTATAGAGAGCTGAAATTGTCCATGTTGCCTGTTGTCAAAATGGGGAACACGCCTAATTTAATAATTTTGGTTGGAGCTTCGATTTTGACATTGTTATATTACGTATATACATTTGTATGTACTATGAATATCCATGTAATGCGCAATGCTATAAGGTAGTAGTAAATTGCGAGCTGTGGGAACTCATGTTTCGTGACGACCACAAAAACGTTTCATAACACGCCAATAATGGAAACTGCGATCAGTATCGTACCTTTTATACTAGCAGACGCGGACATTTATTTTTGTACCAGAGGGATTTGCGCTGGCAATACCAATTTTTTTTATCATTGCTCTTTGCGCTTCCTCAAAACATGTTTGTGATTCCGGCGAGATTTTACGTTGGATTTGGTACAAGTCCAATAAAATATATAATACGATATATGGATCCACGCCTAGAAGTTTTTTTTGTCAAAATATCCGCCTGTCCATTTCATCGACTGTCTTGTCCAAGAAGCCAGCAAAGCTTTGACTGGATCTCACAAACAAACAAAGAGAAAAAAATATAAAAGAAATCACTTTGAAAGTCTATAAAATTGAATTGCCGTCAAACTGCCATGAATCCAAAACGATTTTCAATGTAGCCTGTCATTTTATCACAGTTTATGAGCATTTTTGTTAAGTCTTAAATTTCTTTAGATAATCACCCCCGAGTTTTACTTTCTTCTTTTCCACTATCATCACAACAACAACATCAACAACAACCAGCCGACGAAACCAGTATTAAAACAGCAGATTACAAACCCTAGCAAAATTTTGGGGATGGATGGTGAGGACGACGAGTTTAACAAAATCTCGTCTCGTCTCTCTCTCTCTTTCGCTCCCTCTCGCAACTATAAACAAACCGATTAAATTTTGTCCGCTGCTGTTATAGTGTTAGTATCTTCACTTCGTGATAAATGCGCCTCTCCGAAAAATCCACAAAAAATGCAACTAGTCAGAGATAAAAGGAATGATGACAGAGCGGACCAGCTCACAGCAGCAGCAGCATCATCACCGCCACCACCAACAAACAACTGCATTCATGTCATTACTATTATTATTCCATTTTATGTTCCTTCCACTCTCATTCACACAGACACACAGAAACAATGACAATCATGAGGACGATGATGATGTGAGATGCAGGGCTACTCTTTTTTTATGAAGTCAGATCTAACTACAAAATTACGTGTTTATAATGGCGACATGTAGACGCAAAGATGGGAGCAGCAACAAAAAAGAGCCAACGATGATGATGATGATGTTGATGATGATAATCATGATAATCATCATCTTCCTCCTCCTGGCCAACACTCATTCATTTCCCCATGCACATACACACTCTCTCTTTCACACACACATAGATACTCTTTTATCCCCGCCAGATTATTTTGGACCAAGCCTGGTGATGACGAAGATACAACAATGATAATGAAGATTTGATGAGTAGTATTGCTCCACGACGCATCCACCCGTTCATGCCATAACCCCATCCCAATTACATTTTACAATCAAAAGAATCAGACCATCATCAACTTCACTTTGCAGAGGCATTCCTGCAAAGCCATTGCACTTCTCCACTCTCTCGCCGTTTCCACTTCTGTGTTTAATTCGGCAGCCGTAGTTACTTTTATCATCTGCCTTTTTTTTGCTGCGCGCACACATATACACACGTCCTCTTCGACATCATCATCATCATCGTCGTCGCCATCGTCA
>JAHZNE010002509.1:0-10825 GCA_027744055.1 Callyntrura sp. NNG-2020 | reverse complement strand
AAATATTGAAGCCCCTGTAACTCTGGAACCACTTCGAGTTATGAAGTCGTTCGAACGCCAAAATGTGTGTTTTTATGTGCTCTTTAATACTAGTGAAAAAAATTGGGAGTCAAAATTTTTTTTCTTATCGCACATGGTCATTAGATTGCAATTTGCAATAATGCAAGTTACAACACACGTTTTTATTAGTAAATCATGAATTGATGACCAGCGGTGTAATTGTTTTTATTTCCTGAAGCCGAAGCATTAAATGTATATTAAAAGATATTTGTGATCCCAAATGAAAAAATAGCACAAATAGTACGCAAACAACACCAAGTTGCATATTCAAAATTCGATTCAAAATCGCTGTTTACTTACTAACCGTTATAAAACGATCTGCAATGGATATCGAGTCTTCAACTAAAGTCCTTAGAAGACCACCCTCGAAATTATTATGCATTATCGTTAAAGTTTTTAGCAGGTTAGCTTGTGAAGATACTGTTCGTCGTTCCAGGGGTGGCTGATAACCGTATCTTGTTTCCTGGCTCTGCTTGGTGCGTGGTAGAACGACACAAATACGAGGATGAGATGAAAGTCCTTCTTCCTCCAACCACTACTTTGGAATCAATCAATTATTATATAGGCACCCATACACATTAGATTCCCTTATTAAATGTATAACGAACGCATTAACATGTTACCTTTTTAACTGCATCGGAAACACGAGGTTCATTTACATAATTAAGCACCTGGTTTAGGGTAGGCTTTTTCTCTCGGAATTCCAAATACTCTGTCTTCAGGAAGGTTATAACTTTTGATAAAATTATATATTTGTATTTCCCCCCAGTAGCCACTTGAAGCTGTCTATAATAAAGGAATATACTGATTAATTGCCTGAACGCTGTGATAAAAACAAACAACCAACAGGAGATATTAAAATAAGGCGTACAATTTTTTTACCTAGTTCTGCCTTCCGCAACAACCCTCCCAAACGAAGAATTTCCTGCAGATCCGGAAGCTTGTGGTACGGTCGTCATTCTTGGATACCTATTTTTTAAATGTCACAATGCTTAAACGGAAGCTACTTCAAAATTTGAAAACCTTGCTTACAAAAAATGTTAGACATTCAATTGGCAGTGAAAATTACTTACCAGTATCGATCAGATTTTTTTTTTCATAAAATAAAACCCTCCTGGTGCAAAGTAACAATTCTATCCTTTCTGATCATATAACTTTCAACTTTGAAAGCATAATAAAAAGTAAAAACCGACGCACAGCGCAGTGCAATATATGAAAAAAGGGTTACTAAATATGGGTTACTGGTTATTAGCGGTATCTCTGCTTTTCGCTGTGTTGCTGTAACTGTAATGGTGAATGGAATGGTGAATGGACCGCAATTTTTATTTTTTGTCGTCAATGCTACCGTGTTTTGTCACCGTCACACGTAGCTAGTAATAGCTTACATCATTCCAATGAGATCCGAATCGGCGGACGGCGGTAACGCATATCACAGATTTTCTGCAACTATTTGGGCGTTCTAGACCTTGCTATTTGAATTTAAGTTTTCTGTTAAAGTTGAGTGTCGGCAGTCCCATATCGCTTGTCGTCTATATCGAGATCTAAATCTGAGATCTTGTGGTAGAAGTGGCGATCGGTAATAGTATGCAGCAAAAAGCCCAAAATGCCAACTTTTACATGACAAAGTGCAATTAAATTTTCATATGCATATTTTGCAAATTTCAATTGCAACAACGTAGTACAAAAGACCCTTGAAAAGTTGAAATTCCTACATAGTGTTGATATCAACATTCCAGAATCTTCTCCTCGTGTTCTGTATTTAAAATGTTTCGGATAAGAAATTAGCATTGATGTTCCATGGCTTCTACATTTTACGAATATATATGGTTCCAATAACAACTTTGGCCCACGTAGATATGTATATGTGAAAGGCGAATCGCATAAAACTTGGCAAACGAAAATTGTATATACCATTCGTAATACAATACAATTTACACGGGACGTCCACGAAATGGAACTTCGATTCGAGCTATATTATATAGATGAAAGCAGAATTTTGAAATTCGAAATTCGCTTTCGTATTCGGGATACCGGGATGTAATGCTGTGCCCACGTGTGTTAAAAGATAATTCCCTTCAGTAAATGCAAATGCAGAAATGCAGATGCATGCAAACTAAACTGCGTATTAGCATGCAAATGAAAATGATTTTATTTACGTACAGATGAATCCCGACGACGCTAGTCGTTATCATGTCGTTAGCATGTTAGTCTGGACCCTCAATCTCCCTTTAGTTGGAGTTTTGAGTCTCGACGTTACCTCAATCGCAAATATATAGATTTTTGGGAGTCCAAGTTCTACCCTCTACTACACATCAGTTTATGACTGCGCTCTCCTTGTGATTGTGTAATTGTTCGTTCAGTGTTTTTATGTGAATGAATAGTGAATAGCAACAAGTCATTGACAAACGTGTAGTGACATAATCTTGAAATATTTTCGGACGTTCTCCATCCTCCAAACGAAGTTGCCGGGACGCTTTTTAGCCGCCAGTCGAGTCATCATCATGCATTGTTTGCGTTTGTACAAACTGTACCTGAATGACGTAATGTGACTTAACTTAATAATTGCAGAGACATTTAAGAGATTTATTTTATAACGTAATTCGTAGTTGGCGGTGGACTTTGTATAACGTTACATAAGACAGAGATAAGATAATTTTCGTTGGGCTATTGTTATGCGAGTAACTGTCTACTGGGCCACTGTAGAATTTGCATTGTAACACATGACACATGACACAATTGACAATAATTACATCATCCGTGTTCTAATCCACATTACCCATCAGTTTCAATGTAGATATAAGTATTATAATTAGTACATAAGTACTATCTATAAGTCATAAATACAATAATATAAACCGTGTTAAAGGGAAAGGTTATTCAATTAAATTATTACTTAACGCGATTAATTACGTAGTGTTTAGAAATTGAAAATGGAATTGCAGCGACGGAAGAACATTACCGGTCTAGTCAACAATGAAATAGAGGAGGAGTGTAGCGATCATCCGTGGTCAAGTAGAGGTAGAGGGAGGGGTAAGAGGCCACTCACAACGGAGGGGTTAAGGAAGGCTAAGGACGCGAATACACGTTTTACCGTATTGGAGTCGATGACGAAATTTGACGACAGAAAAGCTGTCAGTAGTATTCCCCGTTTAAATGATGTAGCCATTAATGGGAAAGACGGAAGAACGTGTAACATTTTTGAATATTCCGAACGTCGATTTCGCAGTAATGGAGAACGTGAGGGTAGCGTTGTCTTTAGCGAAGGGGAAACATCGATGAGTTCTGAAGTAACCACAATTGAGGAATCAGAAAATGGAGGACGACTTCAAGAGAACATGGAATTGCAGGCTAAAGGAAAGGGAAGAAAATTTTGGGTAGAAAGTAAAAAACTTGAGGTGCCACCAGTTTCACACGATAGCAACGAAGTACTGGAGGGACCGGATTGGACGTTTTATGGCCCTCAATTTTATGAATGTAATGAAGATTTTACGACTACAAGGACCATCACTGACAACATTGTGTTTCCCAAAAAAATTTTCAAGGAAGAAGAGGGCCGTTTTTTTCTTGCAAATCTGGGAATGGTTGGGCTTCCCGCAGGACAGGAAATTGGTTGCAGATTATTATATGTTGATAAAAATGATATTTTATATTTCCGGATTAATCAACCCGATCAGAAACCAGAGGTAGGTCAATAAACAAAAAGTATGAATAACTAATACGTTGTTTTAGTATTAAGCAGAGGCTTTTCCTGAACAAGGAAGCTTTATACCCTTGCCTGTTGAATACTCGTTTAATTATATGTATTTTTACATTGTTGTTTTACTTTACAATGTAAAAATACGTAATAATAACATCAAACGAATATTACGACAGTCGAGTATTTGTTGAGCTTACCAATTGGGAAACAGGTTTTAAGTGGAAACCATTAACTATGTTAAATGTTTAACAGAAACACAAGATTGACACTTTAAGGAAATTATTATTCTGCCTCAAGAAATTTTATTCCGATTTTAATAACCAACTGCATTATTGTGTGGGGAGTAATGGTTGGGCTCCTCATATAGGTGAGGTAGTTGTGGTAAAAGTTAACAGACTGATGGGAACGGAGTTATCTCCTACTGGCTATTTCAGTAAAGTTGAGTTTCAGCGGGCAATTGTCATTGGCTTCAAACATGATGGCATAACTGTGGAACTCCTGGATGATTATGGTATTGGTGGGGTTCGGCGTCATGCTGTATTCAGACTTATGGAGGCATATTCTCGTTTTCCAGTTCAGGTAACAAATAATTTTATGTTTTTATGTTTAAAACATCGAGTTCATAAAGGCAACTGTTTTTACGAATCTAAATTTGGTTTAGATGTTCGTCTGCGAGCTTGCGGAAATAGGGATTGTAAATTTTCGTAAAATAGTACACACCATACTTCACGAGTGCCCTATTCACAATATATGGTCAGATTGTAACATGAATTATGCTGGGATAACATGGCGGGGAGAGGTGTCTCCAGACAAAAGACCACTTGTGGAAGTTTTAATACAATTAAAGGCATCACCAGCAGGCTTAAAATACATTTCTTTGAAAACTCATGTGTACCAAAACTTACAAAATGTCCTTACACCTTTCGTACATTTGGTAAACCGAAATGGAATTTGCATATTTCTTGGCAGAACTCTTATTACTTTTGTTTTATTTCAAGTTTTGTTTAAATTTAAAGATTGAAAACACGACAACTTGCTGCGACATTATTGACGCCAATAAAATGGGCATTTTGTGGGTCAAATTTTTGAATGATGAAGAAATTCGCTCCCGTATGACATACGTCCTAGAGAGACTGATTCCGCACTATTTTAACATGCTGGACTATTTGCACCTTACGGTTAATATGATGTTACCCAAGGATCAACCTGATCGTTTGAAACGGAACAAAGCTAAAATTTACGTTGCAGCTCTCCCATTGGCGAAGAATGCTGAAAAGAAAGCTTTACATCGTGTGAAGATCGTAAAAGCTGATTGTCGGACGAATGAGGTATTATAATATTTACTTTTGAAAAATCAAATAAAATTTTAATTATCTTACATTATGGACAGTAGTACGAAAATGAGTGTATTTAAACAGGTAAAAGTCTATTCAATCGATCATCATTCGTATCATGACATTTACTCCTGGGAACTAGTTCCCCTAAATAACTTGTATCCAGATCTGTCCTACATTGCACCCTTGGTAAGCTAACAAAATACCAAATAGAAATGCCCCTTTTATGTGCAGAACTTAATTCATAAATACTAATAAAATCAGTTGTGGCGACATTTATTTTAGGTATTCAAAGTACACCTTCATAACATTAAGGAAATTAATGTTGAAGATGACAATGTGAAGGATCTTTTATTTGGACAAAAAATAAAAATGAAGGTATATGATACCATACATTCTAACTATATATATCAATATTTATAATGAGTGTATGTATTGTATTGACAACACTAACATAACCTACAATTTGTTTTTGTGATTTTGTGAAGTTAATACGAGAATGGCCCAACAATATATTTCCTCCCGATGTAGCAATCGACAGTGTTGATTCACCAGATGTGGACAATGTGCCTTTCTCAAGTAATGTTACTGGCTACAGCAGCGCTTTCATCTCGAATGGATGGGCAAGCGCTTTCGACGAAGGGGACACAGAAGCTCTAGTTGGGTTGATAGAAATAGATGCAGCGAAAAGGAAAGTGGAAAATAGAAAGGATAAGAAACTTTTATTTTACGACGATAAGGATCATGAACGTTTGGAGCTATTGTTGGGCCATACATTCATGGGCGAGAATTACCGATTTATGTGGGATAATCACAGGTTGCGCCGTAATACTTGCGCTAGTACTTCTTCTGTTGTCTAGTTCATGCAAAACGGAAACAAAATGAAGTATTCAAACTTCGTAGTTTTAGTGATTTTACTTTATATTTATTGTACTTTCTGTAATTTATTAATGAATGGAGTACACATTTTTTTTGTTATCGACAGATATATACGCATATTAGGTACATTTGATACATAGATTGTTATGTAGACTTATAGGCATATCAAAAATTATGTACACTTTATTTGGTAGCAGTTTGTTCAGAGAAACTTCGTATAGTCTACAGTGAAAAACTAAATTGACCAATAATGGGCTAATAATTAGTATTAGTTTATAACTTCGTACATTCAATTTCCATTCCGTTAGTACCCGATATTGTTGTCGTTGTTGTCAAAATTCCTGAAGTTTTTGTAGCAGGTGATGCACCGTTGCAACCAGCTTCCTCACAGGTAAAACGATTTGAAATATAGTCAAAATTTTTTGAGTGATTGGTACTTTTCTTGGATTTACTTGTTCTTATACTGGCCAACCTAGCGAATGTTTGTAAGGATTATTTTAATTTGTTAATTATGTGCTTTTGAGATTGTTACTGAACATTAGGAATACTGACATCTTACCTTTTGAATGTTTTCGACATGATGGTATCTTCAAAATGATGTATGCGAAACGAAGTTGATTTGTTTAGTTTCCTGACTTCGTTTAACGCCGTTTTCCTATGAGGATGAGATAACATGTTTCCCACGTGTTGTAATGACTAAAAATCAAACAAATAGCAATATGTCCAAAATATTAATTAAAATCTTAAAGTAATTAATACATAACTAGTAATGTAAACGGAATAACTACTTTAACGATACTTTATTTTGTTATAATTTGTATAAAAATTAAACTTTAACATGCAAAACATTTCATACATTAAATTTTTGTAGTCGCACCAAAGCATGCACCATGTTTCCTGGAATCATCTCCCACAACTTATAGTAGCCAAGCGATGAAAAAATTAAGATTGATACTGTGTACGGACCAGGCTGCCTCGGATCTTCAATGTCGTTCCAACCTATAGGTGTCGCGAGCTCAGAATGGAATGCTAACGTAACAGCATCCAAGTCTGGTTCAGCTTCCAATGGCAATTTATTAAATTTCCTTGCACTTCCTGCAGACGAATTTACATTACCTCCTACCACCCTCCATCCTACATTGTCAACGTCGATATCGTAAGCATTGATGTTTCTGGACAGGTAAGTTGTCATCCCATCTGTTTCGTCGTTAACTGGTACATACGCCTTCATCTGGATCCCTTTGTCTTGGTTCCAAGACGCAAGTGACATTACCATTTCTGCCCATAACCATCCTTTTTTGGTGGCTGTAGAAAGAGGCACATTCGCTGGGAACTTGCCCATTTCAATGATTTTTGTTACTGCCACTGCAGAACGTAACGCCAAAGTTTCAAAACATTTCTCCTCCGAGTGTTGTTCCAAAAAATGGGAATTTATCATGCTGACTTGGTATAGCTCCTCCAAGTATCGATTCGCTCTTACACTTAACCTTCCAATTTCTGACGTTCTTAACTGCCAAAGCCACTGTAAAAGTCGATTTGTGGCTGCCGTTTCTGGGTCCTCCAGTGCCAATTGCATTTCTTCCTCTGGGTCCAAAGATTGATCACCTGTGGTATTGTAACGCATGTCGTGCTCATGAACCTTGCAAGGGTCATTACCTGATGAAAACCCATCACGTTTAAAACTTTTAAACATTCCGGGGCGACTTGAAATAATGCTCCTGGTTCTAGAAACGAGAAAACTACTGGATTTTCTTGGAGGGGGTGATCTACCTCGTTGGTAACCCCCAAATTGTTGCTGGCTGTTAGGTTGATGATAATGTGGAGAATTAATAACATGGTTGTTATTATTTGCATTTGCCACGCTCTCCGATCGCATTTGATGCAAAACAATTCTTAAAATGTCCCCACTAATTTCCCATGATGGAAGCTTACTACTACTTTTTACCAGTTTTATGGTACTGGGCGAACATCGGCTTACTACGTGAATTACCCTGGCTAAATATTGGATTTGCCTTGTGGTAAAAGCATGAGGACAAATAAATTTGGGCTTCGGGATTTCACTCATTACTCTGCCCCAAGACACAATGAGCTCTTCTTGAGTCTGCATTGCTTTTTTCATTTTTTCCATGTACTGATTTACCTCTGGGTCTTCCGTGGCCACCTGGTCGGAAGATGGTAATTCTCGTAAGCACTGCAGAATGCTGTAGTAAATGGACTCGAGTTGAGGACTGCCACCATTATCGCCAGCTATGCTCCCTTCCTCAAATGCTTGATTTTCGTACTGCTGGTGAGACGATGATGTGCCTGGTTCTGGATAAAATAGATTTTGTTTTGAAGACATTCCCTGTTGTCGTTGCTGTTGTTCCTCATCTGAAATTGGAAATGGAAATAGCGACGGCCGAGATCTTTGCAGTGCTATTGACTTTTCAAATTCAGATGCCACATCCGCCATAGAACGTACTGTGAGCGGAGGGGATTTTCCGCCATTTCCTTGTGATTTGCTGCGCACGGTTCCTGCTTCCGAGCTTGGTCGACTACCGCCCAGTTTCTTCAGAAAATTTGCTAAAGATTTTGTTGTGCCTTTTGATGCCGTTGGAGCATTTGATGGAGTCATGTTTTCGTCAGCAAAAGGGTTCACAGTAGGATACACCAAATCAGAGGTCAACTTGGGTGGAGACCTTCTATCCGCAGAATCGTGAATGTCAAGGTCATCAAACCTTAGGCCAAATTCGTCTTCCAAATCATCCGTCTCCAAAAATCGAGGCACATTGATATCCTTGTAATCTTCTACATTGTCGGGGGATTCACGGATGTCATTAAGATCCTTTACTGCAGATTTTTCCTCTTTATCAAAATATCCGTACTCACTGTCAATATGACCTCCCACTCCACCCTCTGAATGACTTCTTCTCCACAAACCCCGCAGTACATTGATTTTCGTAAAATAATGACTATGAAATCCCTTATCGAATGCATCGATTGTATTCCTAAGTAGATGCATCAGTCTCGTGCAAAAATTTCTCGGGGCCCAATCCTCCACTCCGGAAAATTCTTCCATCTCATACAAAAAGCTACTAATAAGATAATCCATCGGCAGTAACTTTCTTCTGTATTCCTCCTCGTTTTGTAGTAAACTACCCACGTCGTCCAAAGAGCCAATTAAAAAGTTGTTGTTGAGGGTCTCATAAAAATGTATGGGGTTGAGGCAGAATGCCCCATAGATCTTATACAATCGCAAAATGATACTGCTGGGATGAAACAAGCAGGTTATGTGGTTTTCACTTGGCCAAAATTGGAGTGTCCACAGGGTTTCAAAACTTGTCGGAAACAAGAGGCATCCCTTTAACAATGACTCCCCCACAGTTAGCATTCCAGAGTGGTAAAGTGGTATTCTTTCTGTTAAATTGGCATTCACCCTGTGGTACCCATGCTCATAAAACAAGCCAGGTCGAATGATAACCTCGGTGTCTTCGTAAGTCATAGAAATGTAACTTTTTAAGTGGTCCACTGTAGTTTTGCATTTGGCACGGAGATTATATGCTAAGCGGACGGGAGGATGACTTATTAACTGAAGTATTTTGGGGACTTCCGAATTGCAACGAAGGTCCTTCAGCAAGTGAGGTCCTATCAATTGCACTTGATCAGGTTCTCGCTGCTGCTGATGATGATCATGAAAATCATTTTTACACAGCGCTTGGGTTACTTTTGTAAATGCGGCTGCAAATGTTTTAAAAAATTCATGACTGTAATATGCCTTGTTAGGGGCCAGAAAAACGTGACAATCTTCAATTGTTTCAACTTCCTCCGTTTCAGAAGCACCAGAACCAGAGTCTACCTTATCTTCCGTATTTTTTGATGGTGCTGGAGATTCACTTGTTTCTGATGCCGTTGGAGTAGGCGTATGCACGGATTGACAGCGCCAATCGGCAGAATTTTTACGCGGAAGAAATATCTCGATTTGCCCAAAATTTGGCTTTCCTACTTTGTCAGCAGTCGGTTTGGCTTTTGGGTCGTGGGGTAGCAGAGAAAAATCAAACTTGTCCAAAATGATTGCATATTCGTTTTTGTTGGTGTAAGGTACCTATATTCGAAGCACAGCACAGGTCAAAATTGTATAAATCGAAGTTAGGAAAGATTCAAAACAAAAAGTATAGCTATACAAAACTCCTTACCATAAAATTTGGAAGCCTGCGTACAACGAAAGTTGCCTTCAATTGAGGATAATCTCTTCCCAAAATTAACATTTTCCACCCAATGCTGTCCATTGATTTCTAGAGACTTTTCAATGACTAAAAACAGATCCGGATTTCCCAGTGGGGCAGGATAAACTTTGCTATTTACTGAATATGAAGATCTTCGAGACATTTTGAAAACCATTTATATCTTCAATTACACCTGTGGGATGCATGTAATGCGTGACTTTTGTCTTTTTGAATTATTGAATTAGTCCCTTTAAAAACAGGCAGATCGTCGATCAATTTTGAATTTATCCCCAATCCCCACTGACTTGCATATGTATTCCCTCTAATAGGGAAACTTCATTGCTGACTGCCGTCTACAGCGTTATGCCTGAAATTTGATATCGAGAGGCGCCTACTTACATTTTTATGACGAGGGTTCTGTTTGGCTTTGCGTTTTTAGTTGTATTATTAGCTTGTAGACTACTGCAGAGCAGAAATTACTTGTCATCGCGCATCGTCAAATCACCGCCGTTGGTACGATCGCGATCTGTACTACTGCAAATGACGTGTAGTACTTCCAAATTAAATCCCCTCACCATGAAATGAAGCTATATACGCTATAAAGAGTAATAATTTTAGTTCCTGTATTGCATAGGTAGATGCTGATTTTTTGA
>JAHZNE010002508.1:0-10420 GCA_027744055.1 Callyntrura sp. NNG-2020 | reverse complement strand
ATTAAGCATGTCCGATAACATATATTTACACCCCAATAAACCTTATCCGGGTTGGGCAACTCAAGACCTTTCCTTGTTAGTAGGTACTACTCTTCGCCTGCACAAGTAACCAAAAACAATGCAATTTGCTTTTGCCGGTTGCACCTTCAAATAAATGGGTAGGGATTTTATGTAAACTTGCAACGCAAAGTGTTATCATCATAAAACCCTATGAACTCTAGTGACTTTTCTTCCCACAAAGCAAGTGGAGATTGAGGGGATATTACAGGGAGGAAAGAGAGATTCGTTCTTTTTATCAACTCAACAGAGCTTCATAACTCTTTTTCTTGTTAACTTTTTACTTTGTGCGCACTTTTGTAAAAAGGCATGTAGCGAAATTCTTTTTGCAAAAAGGAAAATGTAATATAACCAACCTAGTAGGTTTTGTGAAACACTCAAGCACGTGTTGGAAACATACGTCTCTCATAATCAAGAACATGTAGGCATGAAGCAGAGCTAAATGGGTTTACTGACGTAGTTGATTTTGATACTGTAAGCTTTGTAAAACAACTGGAGATTTCCTGGTAGATTAGGCAGATAAAAAGATTTGGAAAAAAATACGTTTTCATTTTTCAGTTCAACAAAATTGGATGCCTACAGATTTATTTTAGTTTTAATATCGCCGAAAGTATTTACAGGTATGGTGATATATTTTATATTTAGGAGTGTCCTTTAACAAGCATGTCAAAGTCAACAGTTTCCGAGGAAGCGATTGACGGTGGTGGTGGCGGTGGTGGCAGGCATCTGCGGAGAGAAGAAATTTACTTGCCTAAATCCGTTTACCACGTCGCGCCAGTATACCACTTTCACCACATCACCCCACCCCCGCCAAGTAGTAGCATACAGGATTTTCGAGGACGAGATTAAAAAAATGCAGACACTTTAAAATCTATCCATCATCTACGTTTTTAAGAGAATAAGCGCAAAAAGTGAAAGTAAGTAACTCACAAGTGTTGAAACCGACGAAGAAGTTTCTCTCAAGAAGGTGGAAAGTGTAAAAGCAGACAGATAGGCACTTTAAATGGGGAGCAGTAAAATGAAATGCCGTTATATCATACTCTAAATGGTTACCCCATTAAATATAAAGTAAAAATGCATTATCTCTCAGGACGAGGTCAACCAAATGTGATTTTTATGCACAACCTATTTTTTCCATGTACTACTCTGCTAAAATTGAAGATAAATGGAAGGAATGGAGGAGGAAAGAGGCACATCAACACAAAAAATATTTATACATGCAGTAATACTAAGTCGTTGCAGTTAGTCTATCCTAAGAGGACTTGGAACCGCAGCATCTCGTCAAAATTTTCCTTTCACACTCTTGAGAGAGTGACATGAAAAACATAAACGACATAGGGAGGTGCATACTAGAAGTTTTATTGTCGACACCGTCCTCGCTCTTGAATATTCATTTGCTTAACCACTCTCAAAATTACTTCTCCATTTTGCCACCATCACCGCAGCCGCTGCCGCAGCACAACGATGACAACTGCCATTTTAACAAAGGGAAAAAGTTTGAAAATGAAGATAGATACAACAACAAAGGGTCGAATAAATATATATAGCAACTGCGGCTGAGTTTCTGTTGGTGACATTTACGGACAAATTTCATGATCGAAAGCATATCAGTTGTGTAATGTCTACCCGGTATATATTTTCTCACCGGTTCGAACACACGTTGATATAGAGCCGCACAATGCCGGCGGTAATAAAGCATGCTCATTGCATCCACTTATTTCACTTTCCTTTCAATACCCTTTTTCCTTCTTCGTTTTTCTAATTTACACGGTGCACTCTCATTTTCCCCTCAATAAACTCGAAACAACACCACGACGTGTGCGAGAGTCGACTAATGAACAGAGCGAAAACAAACAATAAAATTTACAGAATACTCACCATGAACGTAAACGCATTCAGAGGGGATGGCAAAACGAAGATGAGAAGGCACTTAAATGGTAATGCCTATTCTCCTATTTTTCTGTTTTATGGGAAGAAAGCTAATTTCCATAAGAAATTACTTGCTATAAGAATGATTCTCTGGAAACATGTGCAATTACTACGGAC
This sequence comes from Callyntrura sp. NNG-2020, assembly GCA_027744055.1. Taxonomy (NCBI): domain Eukaryota; kingdom Metazoa; phylum Arthropoda; class Collembola; order Entomobryomorpha; family Paronellidae; genus Callyntrura; species Callyntrura sp. NNG-2020. Next base: position 8,317 of record JAHZNE010002508.1, on the reverse strand, counting down.
TCGTGTTATACCACGTATTCACGTATAACTTTCCTCTTGTGTTATTGCTGTCGTTATGTTGTTGTAAAACAAGCGCGGCAAGGTAATACACCACAAGAGAATAATCCATCTAGCCACTCACTAAATTACTTCAGGGGAAATAGAAATGGAGTGATTGCACATAAAATGCACCGGTTCACCGGAGTAAGTGGAAAGTGGCAACAGCAGTAATAGTGGAGTAGTTCACCGCGGTACAGATTATGCAAGCTGGCATGCAGGTAGGTATAAAAACGAGGGTAAATTGAAGTCAGAAAAAATTGTTACCGATGCTCGGGTTGTAATGAAACTGCTCTCTAGACTAAACATATTACTACTTTCGCAATACAACAACAGTATGGAGACATCACTACGGCAAACGGAAAATAGGTGACTGACTGAGAGCGAAGAGAGTAAGATTTTAGGGGCCATTAAAAGGGAAGAGGAAAATGGGCATTGCTATAAACCATCTCAGTTTCGGGAAAAGTAACGTACCAAAAGTGAACACATGTGTGCGCGCGTGCTGTGTATCCTTTGCCCTTTTTGGAAAAATAAACATTTAAAATATTTTATCTATAGAGTTAACATTAAATATATTTCTACTTTACAAATATAAGCTTTCTCTCTTCAAATTTCATGGCTGGGCTAGCTGCTCGAATTTATTCATGTGCCATGTAATACGGCAACACATATTTTTGATGATGATGATGATGATGAATGAGGATGATCTGGAGTACCGCTTTTCTTCCAACTCAACAACTTTTTGAGAACCCTATACTTCAGTATCAGATAATATGACCAGAAGGTTTGGCATGTGAATGATGATCACAATAGCGGCGGCTTTACCCCAAAATGATAAAAAAAAATTGAAGAATCTAGTCAGGAGGCAAGCAACGTGAGTGTGCAGTGCAGTCACGACTTGTGTCTTCTTATGAACAATAAAAACAATGATAATATTAAAACCATTATAACAATTCGGCAATACATCCCTACAATACACGCCTACCTGAAGCAATACCACCGGGGAAACACCAAAAAAGCTTATGAGCTGATAAAAGAAGACATCGCATTTCATTCGGCATTTAATGTGGCCAATTACAATAATTATATACAGGTAAACCTAAAACCAAGTAGGGACTATCGACTACAGACCGCGATTACACGTTGAAGAAAATCGCTATTAGTACAGCCATATATATATTCTTTCGACATACTCGACGATTTCTACTCAAAATTATGATCCCAGTACTCACAATGGTTACAAATGAAGCTCTGAACGAAATTTTGTATTTTAATAATCATAGTCGCTAATCCCACATCAAAATGGAATAAAGCCTAAAAGTACGTATTAATTTCTCCATTTCCTATCGTTGTTATTACGTAAGAACACATTAAAATCGGATGAACAAGGCCGTGGGAAGTACCTTTTTCTAATATTGTCACCAAAGTTATAATTTATAATTCCAGATTATATAGCCCGCTTTTTCATTGTAATTTTGTTGGCACCGGAGAGAAAAGTTTGGTCGTATCTTGTTGACATAAAGTCTCCATTAATTTGATTAACAGAAGAAAGTCGTCAACTCCCTCATGAATATTACAGTATTACTTCTCTTTCTTAAATCTCTATTTACTTAAAGGTCTTAAATTACTATTTTGAGAAAGCGTCGGAGCTCGTGTGTTTAATTATACAAAAGTTTCAACAATATTATTCGCAGAATTTCTTGGAATAAAAGGGCGCATTAATGTTCCGGTCCGACGAGCCAAGGTTAAAAACTTATTTAATCTTCAGATTTATTTCCATAAAAATACCATTTTTCTTCTGAAACTGATATGCGATTTGGATGTATGTACGCGGGCGCATGTGCTGCTACACTTTCTAAGAAATATATTCAATTTCAATATTACTTTATTTCCACTTGAATGTTGTTTACCGAGTTGAAAATTATAAGGAAGAAAATTTTTGATCATCCGAGAAAGGTAACCACAAAGATAGGAAAAAGTTATGGATGAACAGCTTCAACATTTTTATTATAGATACAACAGACGAAAAAAATTCAGAATGACAATGATCCACCTTGTTCCAATGTAAGTGTGCTATGGCAATCATCTCCCTCGATTGCAAAGATTTCCCCGAATTTAATTTTTTCCCGGCCCCGCTGAATTATAATCCCCCTCTAGTGAAAACTGTTCATGAGCACATCCTTCCGTCGTATTTCCACTTTTGTTACCTATATACTATAAGCAGAAAAATCTGCTCACAAGAGGGAAAGCTGAAAGCATCATGTACGCATTTCTATTCATTATAGGCATTTCTCATTCAAAATCATGCTCCCCCCAAAAGTAGAAGAAGAGAAAGGATTTTGTGACTGTATATGGCTGCATGAAAGATCAAAGGAACCAAATCCGAGGAGAGGAATCAGCAGCGCAGAGGAAGAAAGCCAGCATTACCGCTGGAAGAAGTGAAAACGGACGAGAGATTGAGAGAGTCATAAAGGGCAAGAAACCGCAAGACGACAGCAGCTTGTCCCTAAGACAGATGTACGTGCTTGAAAACTGCGAGAAAAGATGCTTCAAAATTGTACAAGTATTTTATTTTATTGCCAATTTCAACCCAAAACCGCACAATCTCTCTCTTTCTCTCTCGTTGGCTCTGTTGATTTTTTTTGCTTTCTTCACGGCTGATGACGCCGACGGCACGTTGCAGATACGGATGTTTCTCAACACGCCCGTTGTTGTAAGCTTTAAACCCTTTTTTCAAACGCGCTTAAATTTCGGCTGGATGTGCTTTATGAAACACCTGCTACTTGATACCACAAAGTGAAACTGATGGTGATGAACACAATAGGTATGTATAAAATGGAGAAAATTGCTTTCATTTTCATTCGACAATTCTATCTATCATATATGGGTTTCCTAAATAATTCTGCACGCGTGCACGCTCCTGCAACTAGAAAATTGGAATAACATCAGCATCAAAATTATCGGGAACACTGACACAATGTAACCATATTATATTTCGTGGTAAAATTTCATATCGTTATTATCATATATATATACATGTCGTCAAAGCACTCCCTGTGCAGTCAAATAGCAATGATGAAATGAACCAGCCGAAACAGTGTGTGAAGTATGGCAGGAGTTAGTACAGCAAATGTGTAATACTAACGAAGAATAAACAACTTTTGGAGTTGGATACAGCATGACGTGACTTTCAAAACATCTGCATGTTTTATTCCGTGGCCGTTGAGTGTGCCCCATGTGAAAGGCCTTTTTCTAGGTCTACTAATGATGAAACCTGTAATGGTCTGTTAATTATCCACAAAGGTGAAATAATGTAGGTAACCTAACTGCACCGTGAGAGAAACTAGGAGAACATTTAAAAAATAATGGTTCCCTAATATTGTTCCTGTGGGGGCGCTTGACCCATTAATAAAAACGCTTACGAAATATCTCCAATTTTACCTACAACACCGTCAGAGCTTGTTGCTAGGCCGCTCACTCCATTTTTTCCTTGTCCTACCCATCTACTGATATTATGATGATTATTCTTTTGTTAGAACCATTAAGGTAGTCAGGGCGAAAACAAGATCATAAACAAGTTTTTTTTTCTGGTAGGTCTCCACTAAGACCATGACCAGGTGGTATTATTTTGACGGGTAAGGTATACGTCATGACGATGCTGCTAAAGTAGCTCTAATTTTAGTTAATTTGGTCAGATTCCTCATCCATACGGAATTGTTTTCGAAATAAGTAGACGTACGTCACAAGTGAGAATCTTGTTTATTTACTATGGTATTATTTCCACCATTTCTAAATATTTACAAGTTTCCGGCATATGGACAAGGCTTAATGACTATACCTACTGGTTGAAAAATAGAATTGCGCAGTGTTTTTTATCTTGCACTTGTTGTTTCCGGTGGTTACGATTTCATACCAGAATAAAAACAAACGGAGCAAAACATTTAGGTAATTATACTTGCATATGGGAAAGAAAAATACAAAAGCGACGATAGCTTCTTTTTCATGTATGTGATTGAAATGCATAAATATTATTGGATGAGTGCGTATGATGAACTCTTGATTTTTAAAAACAATAGGCAATATAGTTGAGTGCATAGTAAAAAGGGCAAGGTACAAATTATAAACAACTTCGAGCGAAAAATATTTTTGTTAGGACAGGCAAGCAAAAACAAGAGCTAAAAGCACAAAAAAGTGAAAGTTAGTTCCGGTTCTTCTTACCCCAGAGCCAAGAGGGCATAGTTGATCGTGACCGCGATAAGTTTTGCCAATTGGCTGATGCCGAACGTGAATGTGGCAGCTGCTGCAGCAGTGGCAGCAATCCCAATGGGGACTCCATGAGCACCGCCGTCTCCTGAAACCCCGCCGTCGCCGCCACCAGAATAATCTCCGAAAGTGTCACTAGAGTTGTTGATGATTTCCAGCGCGGAATGAAGAGTACTACTGCTACCGCTGCTACCACCACCGAACAACTCATGATGTGGTGGGTTTTGGCGATGATGAGAGGAGAAAGATAAAGAAGATGCTTCCAACCACTCACGTTCACCAGCTCCTCCAGGAACCACAGAACGTAAGTCGTCGTGTTGATACTGCGACTGGAGAGGAGTGTGGTGATGCTGATGATGATGTGGATGAATGTTAAACAGGTGTTGTTGATGCGGAGCAGCTGCTGCAGCCGCCAAAGGCTCCGGAATTGAAATGCCCATCTCAGGACCACTGTGGGAACCACTGTTCCAAACATTGGGTATTCCCCCACCAGTAGAAGAGGATCCATTGGCAGCAAGCATTTCCAGAGTTTGCAAGTACAGATGTGGAGTCACTGTTGTGATGATCAAAACAATCTGTACGCAGCTGTGAATTGTCGCTTTCATGTGGACGCTGCGACTCTTTTTTAATTTCGCGGGGTCCATTGTTTTCTCTTGGTTTGCGGTGTTAGCCCAGACTCGTTGGGAGACACGAATATAACAGAAGAATACGGTGGCCACCTGAGAAAATAAAATATTATTCATTTACTTAGTTAAACCGGAAGTCAAAGTTAGACAAACCAATTTTACTCTTCTGCTACTTCATCATCATCATCATGCTCGATCATCAAACACACCTGTTTACTTAAGGCACGGTGTTTACTCTTGCAAAACTTAGCTCTTATATATGTGTGTCGATGTAATGAATAATGAGAATGAAATTTAAAACTTTTGCTACTGCTCCTTCCAGCCACAAAAAGGATTGCTACTTCAAAAATACATGTTAATGTATGCTGTTGCCGTGGGTTTGAGGATGCTACATTCAAATTTCTTAATTCCATCGACTATTTAAAATAGTCGGTTTAACGATTTAAATTGGTTGATGTCGTACATTTTAATTGAGTTGATCTAATTATTTGTGACAGTGCTAAAATTATGAACATTTCACGTCTAATTTCATCTCCGTTGCTATGTCAAACTTAAAGTAACATCCTAACTCGCCTTGTAATACTTCCATATTAATTCTTCTTCCAAGTTTCCTTCTCCAACTTTCACCAGCCGTGTTCTCTCCTTCCTGCAGCTCTGTCTCTTTTCATTTCGTGTATTTCCTATTTCGGCTTATTCCTCTCATTTACACTCTCGACAACTAACATCTCAATCGTGCTCTAGTAGTACATCCTGTACTTGTCTCCCTTTCATCTCCCTTCTTCCGCCCCCTCCACCCAGAAGTAACATATGGAATATTATCACCACTGCTCCAGAGAGAAAACCACACACACACACACACCATATCGCAAACAACCGTTATCGTCTAGTGACGCCGTTAAAACACCTATGCCACCGTTTGTAAAACCACGCAAAAGATAATTCCCCCTGTGCACTCTCCCAAACACATATGACTTCTTTAGTCAAGTTTTTTATTTCTTTTGTCAAACTTGTGAAGACTGTTGAAAACATGAACAAGACGGAAATGTTTGCAAGCAAAAGTGTAGTAAACATCTCAAAAAAGTGTGTCGTATCAACAACAAGTTTTCTGTTAATCTGATAATAAACAAGAAAACGTGTGAGGCGGTAAAGGAGAAGAGAGAAGAGACCGGGGAGCGTAGCGTAGAAATGTATATTTTTTCAAAGCGGTCATTGACCCCGCTCCATTAGGTTGTTGGAAAATGCACTAAAACTAAAAATGAAACGACGCGCTGTCTACAGTGCTTATTGAAACACTTGTTTTTCATGCAATAAAAAGAAAAGTTTTTCCTGTTTTTTTGTGTACAAGTGCCACTTTAATTCCTATCTGGAGAAAGTTGGCGATCAAGTGGTGGCGATTAATGATATCACTATCACCCTCAAAAATCTTTGACCCCAGTTTTTTATTGTCAACTCAAGCGTATAAGTCATTTACGCATTACTGTAACATGTAAGGTTTTTTTATTTTGAGCGGGAAACTGCTCGTATGGAAAGAGATCCTCCCAAGATGTGTGACAATGACAGGCCATTACATAATAGGAAGAAGAGAGCTCCAGGTCTATGAGGATAACACAACTTTAAATGAGAATACCTGATTGATGATATAACAGAAACTAGCTCAGCGGATCTTAAGTGTAGATTGGGCGGTGGCGTTTAACGTTTTTCCTATAAGTCGTTTGGAATCGGGACAGCAGCCTGCTGCGGTGATTAATGAGGTAGATGGGAGATAATTACCTTGCGGTAATGGCCAGTATAATATATGTACAGAGTATCACCCAACAAACAACAGATTTTTGGGGACACGCACGTATTGTTTGGGACACATCCGAGAAAAATGAAAAATATGGGAAAGCTAATATTTTCCGAGTTTCGACCCAGCCAGGGAAAAATAATTAGGTATTATAATTAATTCTTCTAAAAGTTCTAAAGAATGACACAGTTTAGCTTTACCAGTATTAATGCAGATCATCTGCCAACGCAGGAGTGAGTGAAAAATCCTGTGTCATTTTAAAGCTACTCAGAGTACCTTTGTTGCCTGTACTGTACTACAAAACAAAAAGTTGCCTTGTTGCCGAAATGAGCATATGGTAGCAGTAGGGAAGGGAGTAAGTAGTTCACGGAATACTAATTTTCCCGTTAATTCAAATACAATCCCCATAAACCCCTCCGAGATTCATTTATCATCACAAAGAGCTCTGTGTGTTGCCGGTTGGGTCACAANAAACCCCTCCGAGATTCATTTATCATCACAAAGAGCTCTGTGTGTTGCCGGTTGGGTCACAAAGGAGCAAACGGAACTCTGGAAAGCTGACGAAAAGTGGGTCAAACCTAAATCATTCTTTTACCTGGAAAGCCTTTCTCTTTACAATCAGGAAGAAGCCACAAAATATTCATCATCTCATCGTAGAAAAAAGCATTCAGTGCTAAGAACATCCGGTACCATGCTGTTGTTGTAAGCTAATATAACGTGACGTAGGTGCTTGGGACCTACGCAACAAAACATTTCACGCAGACCACGCAAGTAGATCCTGTCCTGACGAATTCATCAACAAATTTCAGAAATAATGCCTTTGGGAATTCCACAAATTACGCTTAGGTACTTTTGTTTTAAAATGTTGTAAGGAACAGCAAAAATTGCTACATTTTTATACAGACACAACCACGGCGCTTCAGTTTCAACCTATGCACTTTGCAATCATTTGTTGGTATTTATCTCGAGGATAAACCGTCGTTCTTTGAACTTTTCCAATGAAGAAGAGCATTCCCTATCCTACACTGTCAATTGAGTAGGCAGACAACCAGAAATGATTTAATTTTGTATGTACGTGGGCTGCTCCCATATCCGCATAATGTTAATAGTACTCTGGCATAAACCAGAGTAGCTGACTTTTTTTCCTCCGGGGAGCGACGAAGGTCCGCGGTGAACGGAGTCATAATATGAATATGAAGTCCGGTAACAGACATAATGACTACTGTTTGGCACCTTTCACCAACAGTTCATTACTAAACAAAATGCAAAACAGTCTGCTTCTATGTATCATCATGTTTAATCAAGTAATCGTCTTTTATGTTTGAGCAAGTGCGTCCTGTGGCAGTATTTGTTATATTTGTAGTTGTGTAACGCTTCGGTTTACCTGATTTTCTAGCATCATTATAACCGCTACAGGACTTTTCATTTTATGGACGTCTGACTTGTATAGCTTGTCTGTATTAGCATTACTCCATGTTTGCCCTGGAAGAATATTCATTGGAGTTGGTTGGACAAATCGAAAAGGTTGTATCAGTCAATAGCAAGCACAAAGCAAATAAAACGGTGTAATCCACCTTGGTGAGAAACTACGAAGAGCATATCATAT